>CATIWO010181824.1:0-12907 GCA_949673435.1 Macaranga tanarius
ATATATACTCAATTTAATATTCACCAAAACACCCACCAATCAAAATTTGCCACTTGCCCCTTCTCAAGTCTTCTAATATTAAAATACTCACCAACTTATAATTATCCCCTTATATCTCTTAATAAACTAATATAATATTATATATATATATATATATATATATATATATACACACAAATATCAAATATCAAAACCCTCTCTACACACCCTTAATACACTAGGATAATTACTCCAAAGATCCACAACTTTCTAATTAGACAAAAAGGTCTAAACTTATCTTTCACTCATACCCCTCTCTACCAAAATGCATATGTCCCACATATATGCAACTCATAACTCTATGCTACATGTCATAAAAATTATTATGCACGAACAGGAGTTCCAAAATGACGAACGTTACAAATATATTCTGTTTGTCTGAATTGCCCACACACACAAAAATGCCGCAACAAGACGGCAAAAACCAAACGCCGCAATAAGACGACGAAAATCAAACGCCGCAAAAAGACGGCGAAACTACAAAAACAAAAAAATAAACCTAAATCTATATGGAATAACCACTTATTTTAGAATTAAATTGATAAAAAAGATGTATAGAGGGGTATTTTAGGCCAAAAAAGGCCAAAAATCAGCCCTCTCTGCTAATAAAGATGAAAACTAAGAAGAAGAAAAGAGAAAAATTTGAGAGAAAAAGAGAAATGGAGGCTAGGGTTTCAATGAGATTTACTCTTAAGTATTCTTCTTGGCTAAGACCAAGATTAACTTGAGAAATTATATTATTTCAATAATTTTTAGTAATTGGATAATATAAGGTTGCAATAAGACCATGCTCAGAGTACGGCAGGGTTCAATGAGATGTAAGACTGTGTCCAGGACATAGCGACTCATGTTATTTTCCTGTATCCGGGATATAGTGATATGAAATTTATGAAAGCCTTTAGGGGTAATTTGTGTGATTTACGATAATAGTATGCATAATTGGCTCGAACCTTCAATGTGCTGATTGGTATCCACCACATTGACAATAACCTAATTATATATTGTTTAAATGAATCAAATGTGATTTGATTTACACGATTAGAGCATCTATTGTTTGACTCTTTGGTTTACAGCTATTATTTAATAGTTTGTGTTGATTAGTTTAAAACTATTTTAATTATTATTTGAAATGTTTATTTGCCTAGCTACTAGGAGTGCATTGTTTAGTCTACTCACAGAGTGTTTCGTATGGAAATACTCACCACTCCCTTTGTAAAATTATTTTTTTTCAGCCTAGCCGCTTGTACATACTTGTATAGTATATAGATGGTCATATATCCCTAGACGTCGAGGGGAACGAGATTGAGATCATGTACCACATACGCCATGATTCAGACACAAATCTATCTTTTCGAGTAGCTGTGATTCCCATAGTGGTCGAGTATCATACGCACACAGTGAGGATCGATTTCTCATATGGTTTCCTAATGATCATCTCAGTCATTTACGAGACCTAGTTAGGAGTCCAAGTCTGCTTGACTTGGACCTAGTTCTGCTGTTGCTACGAATCACCAACTTTTTACCGGTTGAGGGATAGGAGTTAGGAGTGTTGCTGCCATTTTTGAGTGTATATGTGGGTGGCACATCCTAGAATAGTTAGAATACTTTCTGTTTAGGTTGATAGGGCTTTATGATTCTTTTGATGTATCATTTTTGTATGTATTTTTTATAGCCCTTTTTCCCTTAGTCCTCCCCAACCGTTGAACATTATCTATGTATATTATTTGCTTATATATACATATATACATTATTTTATCCCTTTTGATGAGTTGTGTTTCTTGCCATCTAATGATATTGTCGAATGATGAATTTAAAGCCATCGTATATTTGAGATTTAGAATGAGTAGCACAATTGTTGTTAACCCCGTTTTGAAATGAAATAACTAGGATAGTCTTAAGTAAACCTAACTTAGAAGTGGTACCTTTCCACACTATTACTCTGTGCTGGACAGTCTGGGTTGTGTGCCTATCCGATGTGGGTGTCAGTGGGGAGGGGTGTCACAGTTAATGTAACACCATCTGGGTACCACATACAAGTGTCCAAACAACAAACAACCACGCGACATAATAAAATTTTTCTGATAAAAGATATGCATTTTTATACAAAAACTCTTATTATAAATACATTGTACATTTAATACATACATAACTTTATATCAAAATAGATTCATGATTTAATACAAAATATCCTAATGTCAAAATGATCAATGTTCATGTGGATGGAGATGTTGACACCAAGCCTACTTTTTTGACCCACCTGAGCTCACGACTAAACTTACTTCAAGTTTTCTATCAACAAGCCTCAAGCTAGGCTATCTATCAAAGCCTGAAAACCACAATTCGCAAAGGAATGAGCTTACGACTCAATAAGTAATTATCAAGATAAGTTTATATATAGTTCTCCTCAAGAACTAATTAAGGAAAATATACAAATAATTTGCTTCATATCAAACTTTAAGAAAATAATAGCATCATCATTAAGCTAATCCCATGTTTAAAGTTCATATGAGTGCATAGGAATGAAGTTCGGTGCTCAGAATTTCAAAAGAACCAAACTAGTGAAATTCAGGAGGTGTGCCGACTCAAGCTGGCGTGCCGAGTCGGGACAGCCATCTCCTGTGTCGACTCGGCCCTTGGTGCCGAGTTGGGCTTGAGTCTGGTGCCAACTCGCCAATGTGGGTGCTGACTCGAGCTCCCATGCCGAGTCGACATAGAGGCCATGCGTGCCGAGTTGCACTCGACTTGACACGGTATGCCGAGTCAACATGCCTTCTAGGCATTTTTTCCTTGCACCTTACACATTTTGACCCCTATGTGCAAGCATTTCACACAACCATAATTTAAAAACCACATGGCCGTATCCAAACCTGTGCAACATTCAAATACCATAAATATACATACAAACACCAAACCTCAATTATTGATGTCTCAAACATATCAAGTTACATCATTCCAAGTAAACCATAACAAAATCCTCATATTCAATCCATAAATATAATTCTCATATACAATTCACATTCCATATATGTGTAAATATGGTGCATCAATGCATGTTTATGCAGGTTAGTATCCGGATGTACCTTTCCTCATACATTAACCTCACATTTAGCCTCATTGGCTACATTACTCACAATCACATTCACATTTCAATTGGCTATGAAGTGAGATTATCCAACCAGCTCAGTCTCACTTCCTCAATTCAATCATGGGTAGCTATCCACCGGCTCAACTTTTTTCATATTACACAATCAGTGAAGACTATCCAATCGGCTCAGTCTTCACTCAACACATAATCTCAGGCATCATCATTTTCTCACTTATTTCACCTTCTTATGAAACACAACACATCATACCATATGCATATATTTAAATCATTCTCACAATATATCACAATGCATATGTACAATTATATCATCACAATTTAACATCCCATTTCATTTCTCATCATTTCCATTTCTTATAGTGAATCATAATTCACCTTTCTCATAAGCAAAGCATATCAATTCATATCACATCAAGTGGCTTGCACTCATAAGTGCCAATATTCACAATCCATCACTATACATGCTCAATCGACCATTCAATGGTCTCACAACAATATATATACATATATTTATCATGTTTTCTCACGACAACATTTTCATATATATATATATATATATTCATCATGCTTTCTCACAACAACATATTCCTATATATATACTCATCATCTTTGCCACTTAAATGGCATACACAAATCAATATAGTTAAATAACTATAGTTACTTGAAAATCACTACATGTAAGTATTATAATAATAATTACTTACCAACAAGCTTCAACTGCTTCAAAAGCAAAGCTCTCCTAGTGATTAATATCTCCTATATCCTTGTCCACTCCTACACATAACTACACATTAATTCCACATAACAAGCATGACTCTTGCATCCAACTCAACTAATTACAACTAAGTGCAACTCCATGCTCAAGGTTCAATGCATTCAAATAATTCATTTACAAGTTCAAAAATCATTAATTTAATAATGATGCAAGAATTATGAGTCTCCTATCAATTCCAATTAGAATTACTCAAATCAGATATGCATGGAATTAATTATGGATTTTTAACTAAAATCGAGTAAAACAGAGTTTATAGACTAAGCAAGAAAATGTCGAGCCATTGCAAACAGTCTTAACAGCAAAATCAATTAAGCTCAAAATATAAAAGTTATAGAGGACTCTCTAAAATTTCCAGGGAGTCCAACCTTGCTCAAATCAGAGCTCTATAGCTCAAGTTATGGAAAAAAATACTAAAAAATAGAGGAAATATACCCGAATTTCCCCAAAATCACAACTCAACCAAATTCAATTAAAAACACAATTAGGCTTACTAATTAGGACTTCAATGCATAAAAGACCCTCCAAAACTTCCTAAAGAAATTGTTTACTAGCTTGATCAAGATCAAAAGTTCTCCAAAATTTTATCAAGAAACTCACTCTTCTTCTTCTTCTTCCAATCTCTACATAAACACACACCACATATACACACACAAACACTTAGCCAATCAAACACCACCAAATAGCTTTCCAAAAGTCTTCCTACATAATGAATAATTATTACCAATAATAATGATAATACACATATATCACTTAATAACTATAATAATAATAATACTCTAATAAATATCACCAAAATAATCAAATGTCTCCTTAATGAAATGGGCATCTTACACAATACCCCAAAACTTTTAATTGTGACAAAACACTCAAAACTTATGTGACAATCTAGTCCCTCTCTACGACTTATACCCAATCTGAAACTTAAATCAGGTCCACCATCTCATACACATAAAATGCAATATATACGTCTTAAATACATATGAAAAAGGATGGGTGTTACATTTCTCCCCTCCTTAGAGAAAATTTTATCTTTGAAATTAATTACTCACTAACTTCCGGGATCAAATACGAATATTTCTACTTCACCTTCTAATCCAAAATCTCTATTGGTTCTTCCACATAAGTCAGCTTCTCAGAGATTTCATTGGACTCAGTTTTTCATATTTGCCAAATCTCAAAATTCTCTTCTATGGCGATACTTTTGAGAAAACCTTCTCTCCAATATTATACTCTATTTTCCCACGATGTCTATCTGCATAACTTTTCTAACGATCTTGGCTACTTTTAAACTTTTCTTTACCACTTGGATTTTTTTTCTACAGTTTCTTATACGAAATTCGATCTTTCTATTTGTTTCAAGCCTTCCACATCTCAACAAATCGGACTTCTACATTTTCTTTCTTCATAAGGTGCCATTACAATGCTAGAGTGAAAACTATTATTGTAGGCAAATTCTAGCAATGACAAATGATTATCTCAATTCCCTTTGAAGTCCATAGTTCAAACTCTCATTATATCTTCCAAGGTCTGAATCATATTCTCTGATTGCCCTTCCGTTTGTAGATAAAAAGCAATACTAAAATTTAATTTAATACCCAAAGCCTTATGTAAACTCTCCCAAAGGCGAGATGTAAACTGTGGATCTCTATATGATACAATGGATACTAGAACTCCATGTAATCTAACAATTTCTTTCACATATTCTCTGGCCAAACACTCAAGTAAATTACCCCATCTGATAGGTAAAAAGTGAGCTGATTTAGTTAATCGATCAATAATTTCCCATATGGCATCATTCTTTCTCGAAGTTCTCGGTGGTCCTCACTCAAAATCCATCGTTATTCTCTCCCCATTTCTATACTGAAATTGACAATGGTCTTAACTTTCCAGCTCGAGCCTGTTGTTTTGCTTTGACCTGTTGACGTATTAAACATTTTGAAATATAATTTGCCACATCTTTCTTTATTTAAATCCACCAATAATGAGGTCGCAAGGTGTTGTACATTTTGATCATTCCTAGGTGCATAGCATATGGAGCAGTATATGTCTCCTCTAAAATTTCTCGGTGTAGGTTATCAACATCAGGTACACAAATACAAGATCCCATTATCAAGCTATTATTTTAAATATTAAACTCTTTATCCTCCCCTTATTTTACTTTCTCAATCTTTTCAAATAATTAGGAATCCTTACTTTGTGCTTCTTTAATTCTGTTATGCAATATTGGTCTAACTTGTAAAGTAGCAATCAACACTCCATTTTCTTGCAATTTCAATTTCACATTCATTACTCACAACTGAACTAAATAAGAGAATGAAAATACCTGCAAACGAGCTATACTACTTCTTATCTTCCTACTCAAAGCATCAGCTACTACATTTACCCTTCTCGAATGGTACTTAATCGTGCAGTCATAATTCTTTAACAATTTTATCCATCGCCTCTATCTCATGGTTAACTCTTTCTAGCTTAACAAGTACCTCTGACTCTTATGATCAGTAAATATTTGAAATGTTTCTCCATATTTTCAAAATAAACACAATAGCAGCCAATTCTAGGTCATGTACTGGATAAGATAATCCATATGGCCTCAACTGCCCAGATGTATATGCAATTATTTTACCACATTGCATTAACCCATATCCTAAACCCTGCTGAGAAGCATTTCTGTAAACTACAAATCTTCCATTTCCTATAGGAATTGCCAATACTGGAACAGTTGTCAACCTAGTTTTTAATTCATCAAAGCTCTTCTGACATACTTCAGACCATTCAAATGTAACATTTTTCCGAAGTAACTTTGTCAAAGGGCTGGCTATCAGTGAAAATCCCTCACAAATTGGTGATAATACCTAGTTAATCTTAAGAAACTTCAAACTCCTGCAACATTCTTTGGAATTTCCAAATTCACTACTACTTCTATTTTCTTTGGATCCACCTCTATATCCCGTCTAGAAACCACATGTCCCAAAATACCACATGATCTAACCAAAACTCACATCTACTCAATTTCATATAACTGTTTTTCCTTCAAGGTTTGCAGCACAGTTCTCAAATGTTGTTCATGTTTTTTTAATATACAAGTATGTCATTAATAAACATAATCATAAATTTGTCTAAGTAAGGCTGAAACACATTGTTCATAAGAGCCATGAATGCAGCTAGTGCATTAGTTAAACCAAACGTCATCACTAAAATTTCATAGTGTCCGTACCTAGTTTGAAAAGTAGTTTTCGGTAAAACTGGGTCTGAAATTTTAAGCTGATAGTAGCTTGATTTCAAATCAATCTTGAAAAACACCTAAGACCCCTGCAATTGATCAAACAAATCATCTATTCTGGCAAAGGTTATTTATTCTTCACGGTGACCTAGTTCAACTGCCTAATATTGATACACAATCTCATTTCCCCTTTCTTTTTCATAAAGAACACTGGAGCACCCCAAGGTAACACACTGGGCCTAATACATCCCTTATCAAGTAATTCCTACAACTGAGTTTTTAACTCTTTTAATTCAACTGGTGCCATCTTATAAAGTGAAATAGATATTGGTTCTATTCCCGAAATAAGTTCAATTGTGAATTCTATTTCTCTATCAGGTGGCAAACCCGGTAGATCATCTAAAAACACATCTAGAAATTCATTTACCACTGGGACATTCTCAATTGTATTATTTGTAATTCTAGTATCTACCACATGTACTAGATATGCTTCACAACTTCTTTTAATCATTTAAAAAGCTTTCACGGTAGAAATTAAACATGCAGATACAATTTATCTTTCTTCTAGAACATAACCCCCGGTTGATTTAAAGATTCTAAAATAACCTCCTTAGTGAAATAATTTACTATGGCATAATTTTCGGTTAACCACTCCATACCTAATATCACATCTAATTCACGGGGTGGCAATAACAATAAATCAGCTCTCAACTCTATCTTATCAATGCAAATCAAATAGTCACGACATACACTGTTCATGATTAGGGTGTATTTTATTATGTTTTAGGTAGGGTATTTGTGTTAATTTTGTGTTTAATTGTGTTAATTTGTGTTTAGATCAGTTATTTATGCTTAATTTGTGTTTATAGGTCATTAATTAAGGTTAGATGCGGATCAATCAAAGATTAGGAGCAAATGAAGTCAATTTTAGAAGCAATTGTGAACACAGGCTACAACACGGTTATGTATCTGCCCGTGTAGTCTGCTGGAGGATTTGAATGCCCTGAACACGGGTCGGGACATGCCCGTGTGTCAGGCCATATGATGCACTGCCAACTGAACATACTTGAGACACGGCTCGGGACATGGCCGTGTAGCTGCCCAGATGCTGAGTACATGAAGGACACGAGCGTGTTTGTAAATAACATGGCCGTGTATGTGGAAGAGACAGGATAAAATTAATTTCTTTAAACCCTAATCTAAGGGGATTATAAGAAATGCTATAAAAAGAATGAGAGGGCATGTAGAAAAGAATCTGGAGACAGAAAAACAAGGTTCATTAGGGCATTATCAAGGATTAAGATTGGAGATTGAAGATTAGAGATATCAAGAGATTGAATTCTTTATTTTTCTTCTTCTTAATTCTTGTAATTGGTGATGGATTTCTTTTACTTATATTTAGAATTTAGTTTTACAATGTTAGGCTAAGTTTTTTATTCATTAGGGAATTAAGGATCTGAACATAAATTAGTCAAATCTTCCTTCCTAATAAATCTTTTATTCATGCAAAATTATGTTTATTGAGATTAATGCTTGTTTGTGTTTAGCCAGCATTGACATGATTTGAATTAAGATTATGCATTGAGAGATGATTGTCTTAATGGAACTATAAATATAAATGAATTGGTTCAGTACTAGAGATAGATTGAATTGATTTAATTCCTTAAGAGTTGAGATTTAACTTTGTGATTAGATTAATTAGGGTTTGCAATTTTAATGAGAATTGGGTTGCATGTCCTTGATTGAAGATTACAGAGTAGATTAATTAGCCTTGAGAAAGGTAATTATAATATTAAAACACTCAGAATTTGCAAGAATAATTGAATTTAAGGGAAGGAAATTGATTAATGAGTGTAAGGTGAATTAATTTCCTAATGGTTTTTTTAGATTTGGTTAATTGAATTCATAATTAGATTTTTATTTTTATTTCAGTTTTAGTTAATTATAGTTAAATTGATCACTACATTTGGAAGCTTTAAATAATTAGAGATAAATTAATAGGTGGATAGATTAAAATCTTTGTGGGAACGATATCTTTAGTACTACTTGTCGATTCTGTATACTTGCAGAGTTTTTACCAAATAAGTTTTTTGGCGCCGTTGCCAGGGATTGCAATCTAACACCATAATTGATTGTATTTCCTTTGGATTAAAGCAATTTTTCTTTTTCTTTTATTTAATCTTGTTTTGATTGTAGGTGTATGCATAATACCCAACGATCAGTAAAGGAGAAGCTTACATACGTGCCAGAACTTACTAAGTTAGAGAAGTCAAACAGAAAACAGACAAAGGGCAAATCAAAGGAGAAAGCACAAATAGTTGAGCCAATTAAGATGGCTGACGATGAGAACAACAATAACAACAACAGGGTGGTTAATGCTCAAGCGGATAATAGGGTTCTTTTGGACACATCTATACCGGGATTGGGTGGCACTCAACGTAGCATTGCTAGGCCATCCATCAACTCAAACAATTTTGAGATCAAGCCATCCTTGATTCAGATGATTTAGAATATAGGTCAGTTCTTTGGCATGACTAAGGAGGATTCCAATGACCATATCGCTGAATTTTTGGAGCTTTGTGACACCATTAAGATGAATGGTGTGACTGAAGATGCATTGAGGTTGTGCCTATTTCCTTTCTCACTTAAGGATAAGGAAAAGATTTGGTTAAAGACTCAACCAGCTGGTTCGTTCACGACATGGGATGATTTAGCAAAGGCCTTCCTTGCTAAATATTTTCCACCTTTAAAGATGGCCAAAATTATGACAGAGATAACCGCGTTTCAGCAATTCGAGCATGAGTCAATGAGTGAAGCATGGGAAAGGTTTACAAATTTGCAAAGGATTTGTCCACATCATGGACTGCCTAGGGATGTGCTGATTAGGACTTTCTATAATGGTGTTACACCGGCTACTCGTGATTCCATAGATTTCAAGGCTGGATGTTCATTGATGAGGCAGACAGTGGATGAGGCTACAGCAATTTTAGAGACAATGGCATTTAACAGTTGTTTGTGGCCTACAGAACAAACTATTGCACCTAAAGCTTCAGGTAAACTCCAAGTGGATGGTGTAACAGCCCTTCAAGCATAAATTTTAGCACTTTCCAAGCAATTAGGCAACCTTTCACACAAGGCCAATGCAGCCCCTACGAATTTTCAAGGTGAGCAATGTCATATGATGGGCAATATGGTTGATGATTTTGTTTCTTGTAATGCAGGACACTTTAGAGATAATGCGGTAGAACAAGCCAACTATGTGGGCAACCAATTTCAAGGGAGGCAAGCTAATAATCCTTACTCCAACACATATAATCCAGGGTGGCGCAACCATCCGAATTTTTCATGGAGTAACAACAATATGGTTGCACCAAACAATATGGCAAAAGCTCAAAGTCCTCCAGGTTTTCAACAACCACAACAAGATAGGATGGCATCTATGAAAAATAAATTAGACAAATTTTTTGATGCTATCACTACTAAAATATCGAGCCAAGATGAGAATCAAAAGAGGATGGAGGCAAAGTTTGATCAGATTGTAAAGAATCATTCCTCTTTTATTCATAACATCGAAGTTCAATTGGGACAGCTAGCTAATGCCATGACCACAAGAGGGCAAAGAAATCTTCCTAGCAATACTGAGATAAATCCAAGGGATGTTAAGGCTATCACTCTACGTAGTGGTAAGGAGTTGAACTCAAAGGATGAGGGGGACATAAATGCCACACCTGAAAAAGTTGTTGTTCAAGAGGATCCAAATGACAAGAAAGATGAGGACACTATGGGTAAAGGTGTAGAGACAAATAAAGATAAGGTGCCAATGTCATCCCTACCACTAGCACCTAAAATTTCCTTTTCCCATAGGTTGAGGAAATAAAAAAATGGCGAGCAATGTTCCAAATTTTTAGAAATTTCAAGAAACTTCAAATTAACATTCCATTGGTAGAGGCACTAGTGCAAATGCCCAAGTATGCTAAGTTCTTAAAGGAGATCATCACAAATAAGCGTACATGGGACAACAACGAAACCATGCCATTGGAAGAGACACGTAGCTCGATCATCTCAAGAAAAATTCCTACCAAATTGAAGGATCTTGGGAGTTTCACAATTCCATGCGTTGTTGGAACCAATGAGTTTCCACGTTGTTTGTGTGACTTAGGTGCTAGCATTAATTTGATGCCTTTGTCTATTTTTAGGAAACTTGGATTAGGAGACGTCAAGGCAACCAACATGACATTGCAATTGGTGGATCATTCAATCAAGAGGCCATATGGAGTGGTAAAGGATGTATTAGTTAAAGTGGACAGGTTTATCTTTCTCGTTGATTTTGTCATCTTAGATTTTGAGGAGGATAGGCATTGTCCATTAATATTAGGTAGACCATTCCTTAATACTGGTAGGGTCTTAATTGATGTGCATGAGGGCAAGCTCACTCTAAGGGTAGGGGATGAGAGTGTTAAATTTATCATGACTAAACTCATGAAATATCCCTTAGATGATGAAACATGTATGCAAATAGTGTCATTAGATTATTGTATTGTGCAGGAAAATTTTTCACTCTATAATAGTGATGATGAAGAGTGGAATGCTATTGACACTAAGGATAAGGATGAGGACACATTCACTAAACCTGACCTCCTAATTAGAAGTGACAACCCAATACCTCCATCCATTGAAAAACCCCCTAAATTAGAACTAAAACCATTACCCACTCATTTGAGATATGCATTCCTAGGTGAGCACAACACATTACCCATCATAATATCTAATAAACTGAATGTGGAGCAAGAGATGAGGGTGTATGAGGTAATGAGGGGGCGAGTTAAGGCATTAGGGTGGCAAATTTCTGACATAAAAGGAATTAGTCCTTCTATTGTCATGCATAGACTGCATATGGAGGACGGGCACAAACCCATAGCTGAGAGGCAAAGGAGGCTAAACCTAAATATGAAAGAGGTAGTAAAGAAGGAGATAGTGAAATTATTAGATACAGGAATTATATATCCTATTTTCGATAGTGAGTGGGTTAGTCCGGTGCAATGTGTACTAAAGAAGAGTGGGATGACTATGGTAGAAAGTGAAGAAGGAGAGCTTATTTCTAAGAGAATGGTAGATGGGTGGAGAGTTTGTATCGATTATAGGAAGTTAAATAATGCCACTAGGAAGGATCATTTTCCCCTTCCCTTTATTGATCAAATGTTAGAGAGAATAGCGGGTCATGCTTATTATTGTTTTCTTGATGGGTACACAGGTTATAATAAGATTTTTATTTATCCCGAGGACCAAGAGAAAATCATATTTACATGCCCTTATGGCACATTTGCATATAGACGCATGCCCTTTGGGTTGTGCAATGCACCCGCTACTTTTCAACGTTGCATGATGGCAATATTTTCTGACTTAATTGAGAATATCATAGAGGTGTTTATGGATGATTTTTCTGTATTTGGTGGTTCTTTCAATTTGTGTTTAACTAACATTGACAGGGTATTAAAGAGATGTGAAGAGACTCACCTTGTGCTCAATTGGGAAAAATACCATTTCATGGTAGAAGAAGGAATAGTCTTAGGTCACAGAATTTCTAACAAGGGAATCGAAGTGGATCGAGCTAAAACAGAGATCATTGAGAAGTTTCCACCACCTACATCACTTAAGGGAGTTAGAGGTTTTTTAGGGCATGCCGGTTTTTACCGTCGCTTTATTAAGGATTTTCCATTAATTACCAAACCTTTGACTAACCTATTGATTAAAGATGTGCCATTTGTCTTTA
>CATIWO010181827.1:0-20926 GCA_949673435.1 Macaranga tanarius
AATAAACTTATCTAACATTGTACTAAGGGTAAATATTCAAATAAACAAACACTTTGATCCAAATGAATATTTTATTGCCATGGGGATAAATATACAATGTCTATATACATGAATGGCCCTAGGGCACATCTATACTAACAGTTATACTACAATGCTAGACTCTTCAATTAAGACATAACTTCAAGGATGTCCTCCAAAGCATTTAAAACCTTACATGCTAGATAACCTTAAAATGGTGCAAACTAGATACCTTGAAACTAAAAATGTTAAGTCAAAGATTTTCAAGCCATATAAAAAGCATCCTTCATAGTCCTCATGAAAACACCATTCATCTTCTCCAAAAATTGCATAAAACCCTATTCCACCCAGAGACCCAAACTGATCTTTAATAAAGACCATTCCTTTTCATTAATCCTTGATAAATTCCCAATAAAAGAAGAGGGTGGGCAATCCTTTTGCAACAAAACCTAAATCAATCTCTGATAAGAGTCATTTCATGTCGACAAGGTTTAAGCCAGCCCTAAATAGACATCACCCACTTTTATAAAATTAATACCACTCCTAATAAATTACCTCACCCATCACACACTACATTGCACTAAAACCCCAGAAACCTCCTATAAAATGCAAAATAAAAATCCATACTCAGATGTACAACTATCTATCAGTGAGCTAGTTTTTGCCAGCATTATAGGTGGTTTGTGACTGCGGCACCAAATTAAGCCGAATGTGCCTTTCAAAAGAGTGGATCGATAATCCTTTTTTAGGTATCCTTGAATAAGCCTAGTGTAATTGGAGTCACCACCTGATCACTCAGGAATACAAAACAGATTCCTAGTACTACACAAAATTCGTTCCCCTTGTTAGCGATTCTGTGTTCAGGAAGTGGTTTCTACTTAATTGTTTCTCATTATACAAAGCCTAGACACTTGTCATATCACCTTAGTTTCGGTTTCATGATGGCATGTATTTATGTAAACATCCATAACATCCATAATAAGCACACAATACACACGAATATAACCATTCACCATAACATAATAAACAACAGGGAAAGGAATTAAGGATATAAGGCTTTGATCAAACCTAGATAAATATATCTAAAAAAAGAAGAAAGAAAGGGGGGAGATAAATCTAGTCCTAGATCTAAAGAACATGCCAAACTATTTATCCACATCATACATCCATCCACAAATCAATTAATGATTACAATCAAATAACATAGCAAACATGATAGTGATGTTTCATAAGAATAGCATGATTGGAATATTTAGGCATGTTTATAACACCCTAATAATATTAAAACATTAAAAAGAAATGAAAATAAAACAAGGGAGGCAAAGTGTTATTTCATCATCATGGGACTCAAAATGTGAAAATCCAGCCTGAGATATAGTTTTCATACATATTATACAGAAATACATGTTTTATTGTTATTTTATTAAAAATCCAATTTTGAATGCACTTTAAGCACCTTGAACATCAAAAGTTGTGACAATTGCACGAGTAGATGATAAATCCATCACTGTACAAATATCGCAACCTCGAATTTCCATGTGACTGAGGTCAGAAAAAAAAATGAGAATGCAATATTTTCTGCAAAAATGTGATCTTTATATGAAAGAAGATGACTTTTATATGAAAATGATAAAAATGTGAGAAAACATGCGAAAATGCAATAAATAAGATAAAAGCTCAACTTTTAATCTAAAAATGCAATATTTATATTAAATACGCAATTTTTATGTAGAAAATTATGAAAGTGCCAATAATGATGTAAAAATATGATTTTTAGCCTAAAGATACCATTTTTACATAGGAAATTACATAAAAATGCAATAAAAATACAAACTTCATATGAAGAATAAAATTTTTAAATAAAAATAATAAAAATGATAAAAATGCATGAAATGACCTAAAAATGCAGTTTTTATACTAGAAAATGAGATCTTGACATGAAAGGTGCAATTTTCATATAAAATGCCAAAAGTGATGGAAAAGACATGAAAATGCAATCTTTAATTTGAAAATGTAAAATTGACATAGAAAAATACAACTTTTACATAAAATGCTAAAAGTGCTAAAAATGATACAAACTTATAATTTTTAATATAAAAACATAAACTTTACATAAAAAAATATAATAAAAATGCATGAAAAGGAATTTTTTACACCAAACTAAAGAAAAATGCTAAAGGTGCCATAAAAATGTAAAGTTTAATCTAAAAATATGATTTTTAGGATTAAAATACATTAAAACATAATTTTGGATGTTAAAAATGCAAACTTGAATGGATTTAAGCAAATGGGTAAAAATCCAAATTAGTAGACCTAACCAAGATCATAAAAAGATGCACCAATATGCATCAAAGATCACAAATTAAACATAGAAAATAAAACAAACGTTCCTAGATAATCCCCCTTCTTCTTCTCCATCACATATCATATCCCAACTACTTCACATTATAAATCACAAAACAATTGTATAAAATAAAAATAAGGAGTAAGAGTAGAGAAAATGAATTTTGACAATAAAATAAACGTGCAAAAATGATTTGGGTCCCAAAAATTAGCTTTGTCTAGGCCTTTTATTAAAAGACTTAAGAAAGTCTTAAAAATCCAATTTTTAGGTCATCCTTGCTAAAGAAATAATGTAGAGTGACGTGAAAATGTAAGTTGTATACCTCTTGGAGCATGCTTTGACAAATATAGAAGTTTAGTTTGGTTCAAATGGGTATAAAAATATCCTAAAAATAAGAAAAGGGTGTGGGTTTTGTCCAAGTGGGTATCTTGAGTCTTCAATCCGGCAAAGTATATATATATTTTCTTAAAAAAAAGGCTTCTATTGAGTGTAGGAAGTCTGAATTTATAGACCTTTAGAATTCTACTCATGGGTGCATGCCCATGACAATAATGGGCATGCGCCTATTAGGATAAGTGCAGGCCTCCCACATGTTGTCGTATGGCCTTTTTAGAGTTTTTCAAGTTTTTGGGTCCTTTTTAAGGGTTTTTGGACTCATACCGGGCTTAAAGTTTGAAACTTTATTGGTTTAGGGGTGAAAAAGAGTTTGGTTTTAGGGTTCGAGGTGGTCAAAGTACATCTTCGAGGCTCCAACCACTACTTCCATATCTTCTCTAATGAATTACTCTCAATACTGGACTATTGTAGTGAGGTGCTAAAACTCGAGTATCAACATTATCCGCAGCCTAAGAATCCTAAACAATCATTAGCTTATGATATCTGAAATACCTTCCTAACAAAAAAGCAAAGACATGAACTAAAATAGGGAGCAAGCGCCAGTAGCATATGATATCTGAAATACCTTCCTAATAAAAAAGCAAAGACATGAACTAAAAGAGGGAGCAAGCGCTAGTAGCTCAAAGACGCCGATCATCAAAAAGTTTGCGCACTTATGCCAAAAATAAGCATGCACAACCATATATTGCTAGATGCCTTAGAAGGCTATAACGATATTACTTAATTCTCTTTTGCTTGATGCTTTAAAAGGTTGTACAACACCTCACCTGATGCTTTAAAAGGCTATATAACATTATCACAATTCTTATTTGCTTGATGCCTATAAAGGCTATACAGTGCTTCACCTAATTCCTTAAAAGGCTGTATGACATTATCACAACTCTCATTTGCTTGATGCCTAAAAAGGCTATATAGCACTCTGCCTGATGTCCCAGAGACTACATCAACGTCACCTTAATTTCATATCAATTCACCTGATGTCCTAGAGACTATAACAGTATCATCTCAATTTGCCTAATGTCCTAGAGATTACAATGGCATCACCTTAATTTCATATCTATTGGCCTGATGTACCAGAGACTATAATGACATCATCTCAATTCTCCTGATGTCCTAGAGACTATAACGACATCATCTAAATTGGCTTGAAGTCCTAGCGACTATACAATATTGGCCTTTATGATATGATCCCAAATTCACTTAAAGTCCTAAAGACTATACAATAATCGCCTAATGCCCCGGAGACTACAACGACATTACCTCAATTTCATCTCAATTCAATGACATCAGTTGAATTGAGATGAAATTGAGGTGATGCTAATGTAATCTCTTGGACATGAAATAAATTAAGATGATTTTTTTGTAGTCTATGGCCATACAGCATTCGGCCCTATGGCACTACCTCAAATTTGCTTGAAGTCCCAGAGACTATACAGCATTCGGCCCTATAGCACTACCTTAAATTCGCTTGAAGTTCCAAAGAGTATACAACATTTTCCTCTACGACACACTCTCAAATTTGCTTAAAGTCCCAGAGACTATATCCCAAATTCGCTTGAAGTCCCAGATACTATACATCATTGGCCTCTATGGCACTATCCTAAATTCGCTTGAAGTCCTAGAGACTGTACAATATTTACCCTTATAGCACTATCTTAAATTCACTTAAAGTTGTAGAGACTATATAACAACCACATGATGTCCTAACGACTATATAATATTGCCTAATGCCCCAGAGGCTATACGGCATAATAAAGTTATACTAAGCTTAAAGAATGAACATCGCGGCAAGGTAGCTTAGTTAGCATCTTAACTTTATTTTCTTTGATTTTTTTCTTAATAGATTGAGATAAATTGTTAAACTTATTTGTTATGCTATGCAACTTGTTTTCTCTATCATTATTGAGCATTAAGAGTTTAGTTACTAACTACATTTTTCTTAAAAATTTATTTCTTAGTTGGGATGACTTATTGAGATAACTACATCTATTTTGGAGAAGATAAAGATTTTATTATTCTCCCATTTGGATCTTACATTTCTTGCTTGAGGGCAAACAAGGTCTAAGTGTAGGGGAGTTTGTTATAATGCAAAATAGCATAGCCTTTTAATATAGTTACGTTTTATTTTATTAGCTTTTTGTCTATGTTTGTTTGATTATCGTATTATTAAGTTCATCTTTATTGATTTTATATTAATCTTATGTTTTGTAGGTGTTTTTAGGCTTAATGCATGCATGAAAATATGTTTTGATATCAAAAGAATAAAGAAAAGAAAGTCTAGAGAAGGTGCTGACTCGGCAAGGTTGTGCCAAGTTGTAACTGAGACTGAAGGTGCCGACTTAGTATATGTATGCCGACTCATCACAAATCAAAGGGAGACAACAAGCTTTGGTCATGACTCGGCAAGGTGGTGCCAAGTCATGACTGAAACTGATGGTGCCGAGTCAAGTCTGACTGACACAGTTGTGCCGACTCGCTCCTCACACCCTTTCAACACACCTTTTCACATTTTTACTCAATTAATGAAGCACGAACTGGGATGCCAAGAAGCCTATAAATGCATGAGTTTAGCTCTGTTTTAGGCATGAAAAAATACTTAGTTTTTATTTAGATATTATTGTCAAACTCTAGTTTTGTTATCAAGAAGAAATTGAAATGTGGAAAAAGACATAGTCAAGAGTTCAAGAGAAGACCATTTTACATCAAGTGATTTTTGGAAGAAGTAGTAAAGGGTTTATTCATTCAATCTTTTCCCTTTTCTTTTCTATGTAGTTACTTCATGTTACAAAATTTTTTCTTATTGTTCTTTAACTTTATTCATTATGTATTTTGGCTAAGTCTTTGTATGTAGAATTACAATGATGAATTAATCTAAGAACTACATTTTTATCTTTCATTATTTATGGTTTATTTAATTTCAATTAAGTATTGAATTGTGTTATGTATGTTTGATCACCATATATAACTTATTAATCAATTGTTCACAATGAGAATTGGGATAATTTGGTGGAAATGTAATTGAAATTACTTAAAAGTTAGAATAATACTTGGAGACAAGAAATTCACTTTAAGGGAATGAAGAATTGGCATGGAGCCTGTTGGTTTTTACTTATCTCTGCAATCTCATGAGAATGAATGTGGACTCTAAGTGAAAATACCCTTAATTGACAATGAGAGTTGCTTTTAAGGATCATTGGCTAATTTATCCAATCAATACATGTTTATTTATATAATTAATTAATTTTAAAGTTCTTAATTAATTCTGAATTGTAATTCTCACATACATTACTTTAAATTATTATTATTATTATATCCAATTTAATTAGATTAGTAATAATTTAATAACTTTAGTTTAATTAGAATAAATTAACACTAGTTTACTATCATTTTACCTATCCATCCTACTATCTATCCAGTTAATACAAAATTTACTCCAAATTCCCTAGTATTCGACACCCTACTTGCTCTATATTCAGTTTTAGAGACTAGAGTATTAATTTTGACCTGCATCATGTAGAAGAGGTATTGGTTGGCAGATGAGTGAGAAATCCTTCTTTAATTGTATTCATAAGTCAATTAAGTCAAACAATATATAAGGGCTATTTTTGACTTCTCTGTTGTGTTTTTCAATATGCTTTGTATGTTTCCTGCCTTGGTTTAATCTTAAAAAGCTTTAGAATGAAAAGTAAACTCTAGTCAAATGACTTTTTCTGAGGTCATAATCGAGTTCCCCGAGAACAAATTACAGTCTAAAATTGTCTTCTAAAATTCTAATATGTCGGTATACCATTTGGAAAAAAGTCAAACTTTTTTACTCTGGAGGTCAAAATGGGCCCTACACCTTACCATGTCATCATTTTAATGTAATAAAATGTGGCTCAATTCTTAAGATTTATCACCAAGCAAGGAATATTCCCTACTAAATGTAAACCTTAGGAATAGAGTAGTATAATCTATTGCATAATCACCATTTGCACATACCTTTTAATTACACAAACATCTTAACCTTATTTTATCTATAAAAAGTTGGTCCTAGGTATCAAATGGGAGGACTTTTAAGGGTGTGTGCAAGTTAGGTAAAGAGTAAAAATCATTTGATATACCAAAATTAAACCAATTCTCTACACTCCACCTAATTCTGTACTCACTCTTTACCTTTTTTACTCTCAATCTACTATCAAAAATTCTCTTTTTCATTACCAAATTGCCTATTCTACAATCTAAATTACCTATAAAAACCAATCCAAATCAAAATTAAAACTATTTCTTTAAATTCTATTTCAATCTTAATCTCAATCTTTCACTTTTGGTGAGTTTCTAACCCATTTCTGAGACCAATCATTTTTAAAAATACTTTTTTCATCTAATGGAGTCCTTGGTCCTGGTGTGAAGCCTTGATTATTTTAAGAATTTGAATCAAAAATGTAAAAATGGGGCCTAGTGATGAATAACCAGTCGGATGTTCATCTTAATGGCCGACCATTCATCACAATCGGCTTTACATAAGCCAAAATCAACTTTTCAAAGCATTTCTCTATTATTTTGATCTTAATTGTTTAACATGACTCCAAGGATAGCTTCTAGGGTCACTAAAACCTTAAGGATCACTGAGAGTTTTTATAAACAGTGACTTATAAAGCCTAGGATGATTGAACTTTGAGCCAAGGGTTTGGTTTTTACTTTAAAATGTTCATTTTTGCTTATAAATCTTATTTTTACTTATTTATTGATGCATCTAAAGTTTGGTTTTTGATTTTTAATAAATTAGTAGCTTAAATTAATTGATTTCAAACTTTGTTTTAATGTTTTAAGTTTGATTGTGTTGTGTATGCTTGATTGATACTAACATAATGTTTATACTTTAATTATTATTGTTGCTTCATTTTTAAATTGCATATTTACTAGCTTGATTGCATATCATATGTATAGTGCATATCAATATTATGTGCTTGAAGCATTTTTAGATTAATTAGGATCAATTGCATACATCCCAGCTTGCATCACTTACATACTTGCATGTATCCTAAATTGAATCATGCATCATTTGCATCTTACATGTGCCCCGAAATTATTTTACTGTGTGTATCATGCATTGCAGTTTTGCATATTTTGCATATTATATATATTACTCAAATTCTCAATCTCTCAAACTAACACTCACAACTCCTACTAACTTCTACTAACTTTTACTAACATTAGCTTTAATTTTCTTACTTATTACTAACATCTACTACCATTTTTATTATTATTGTGCATTGTGCTAATATATAATATTATTTGCTCTTTTTTTATACATTTTTATGCAATTTAATTTTTTGTTTATTTATCTTGCTAACCATAAACTCCATTTTAATTTCAAGCCAAATATATGGTATATATTATAACCTATGTTCTATATTATATCTATATGTATATTATGTGTTGTTGTTGTAATCGTATTGATATATTATCTACATGGATAATCTTTAATAATTGAAAGATACATTTTCCTTGCAAAATAAAACTCTTTTCAAATTCTTTTATTATTTCTCCTTTTAAAACCATTGGTTTAAGCAAGTTTAGTATCTTGAACATAAAGAAGCTATCTCTTACTGAATGTGTTCATTCCATCAAGGTTATAAAATACACTTTTGATGATAAAAGTGGTGGATTGAAAGGAACATTTCAATAATAAGATGAGGGTAACTGTATGTTCAAGCTACTAAATTTTTTCTTCATTTCAAAAGCAACCTTTTTTTACATAAATCTTTTTAAATTTGGTTCTACTTTTGAATTCTCCATTTTTATTCAACATTTTTTATGTTTCACACTATTTTTCATTTTAAACCATTATTTTATTTTAAAAATAAGCACTCTTTTTCAAGAGGCCTAAATACAAGGTTAAAGACCCCCATAACAAAGGTAAATAAAGGAAAGGTGTTGATGAAAGAGATTAGCCATATCCTTTTTTATTATTTATGCATGTTTTTCATTACTTTTGTGCACATTTCTATGATTTTGTTGTGCCATATACATAATTTACCATGTATGCCATTTTATGTTTGATTTTGTATGCTTATATGATCATTTTCTAACTATATGTAGTAGGCATGATTGTTAATGTTGTATACATGATTACTTACATTCTTTAAATACATTTTTACAATGTTGTAGGCTAGTTTGGGATATGACATGCATGGTATGCTATCATGTGTCATGTTTTACCATGTTTAGTATTATATTCATGCCACGACTCACCATGCCTTGATTTACCATGCTTTACATTTTAGACATAATATATTACCAGCATTAATGTCATGATCATACATAGATAATGCCATGCTACCTTTTGCATGACATGTTGTATGTATATACTATGCCATGCTTTACATTTTTGCCACTGTATATCTTGTTTTTGCCATGTTATATATTATGTTATGCTATGTATAAATATCTTCTCTTGCTATGTTATAATGCCATGTTTATATACTTTGTATATCATTTTATACTATAATCATGCATCTTATATATTGTTATTATATGCTAGTGTGGATATGTTATGTTTGTATTTGCATGTAATGATTATTTCTCAGTTATACACATTCCAAATAAGCATTGTACCATATAATAGGACTCCCAATACTCAACGTTCGAGTGGTATGAAGATGCCTTATGTTATATGAGCATGCTCCTGCTAATATTATATCAAAACCCAATTGTCTTATCCACGGGCGGATTTGGTTCCAAGTGAAGGATAAAATTTGCCTAGTCCCTAAATAAATAAATTCTCAGGTGATACCAAGTGGATACTCCTCTTTTCTCCTGGTTGAGTTTTAAGGTTATGGGTACTTTTTCAGCCATCTTTGGGCTCTTCCAATACTCCTCTCCTATCCCTTTTATTTTTTCATAACAAGAAAAAAGGAATAATGAATGAAATTAGTGTTGAATCGATGTGCTAACGTCAATAGTGGTGACTTCACTAGGGATAGAGATACTGATTCATACATTAATACTTTGCTTATCTGGAATGTGTAGCATTTTGAACCATTTTACATAACGACAGTTTTCACACATGCACCCTTACCCAATTAATCATGATAGTATTAGATTATGATTCACCATGACTAGACTTGACTGATTGAGTGATTAGTTTGGTATTGTCACATTTAGCCTTTACTCGGTCTAAATAATTTTACCGGGCTCATCTAATTAGAGTTTGTAACCCAAGTCTTAGAGGGGGAAATTACCTCTCAAGTAGGTAAAAGATGTCGAGCTCATCTGATCAGAGTCTATAACCTAAGTTTTAAAGGGGGCATCTCACTAAAGGAACCCTTGACCTTACCCTAACCTAACCCATGTAGTGGCCCTAGAACTTTTCACTAGGTTCTACCTTGTATTGCATGTGTTTGCTTAGTTTAACATGTTATGGCTTGTTATGATCGAGTTTGTGGTATCCCATATATATTAAACCTAGATGTTTGGGCATAAGCCTACCCTTTTTAGCCTTTATATAGTCAATCGAACCATAAAAGTTAAAGCAATTATACCAAACTTATCATAATACATTTAAGACATAATGGATGATTGTTATGGACAAAATGGTTACACTATTTTGGATCATTTATTACAGATATTATGATTTTTATGATTATGATAAGTAAAGTGAATTGATAAACCTAATCGTAAAGTTGAGTATGTTTGGTCTAAAATGCCTAGTTAGTTATATCTTGTAAACCTAATCTTAAACCATGTCAATACTATTTTTTTAGAATCCATTTGGTTAAAGCTTATTATTTCCATTATATCACTTACTCGGATCGGTACGTTTAAGCCAAATCATCTAAGTTAATGCATATACGTTATACTCTCGATTCTTGCATATCCTTTGATAACCTATTTTAGCCTTTATATATTCATTTGAATTAAAAAGGTTCATTTGAATATGTTTTGCCTAAAATACCTAGTATGCCATGCTTTGATAACTTAGTCCTAAACGACATAGATTCCAAATCAACCATGGAAAATGTGTGGTTTAAGCCCTACAGTTATCTTAATATTATATACTTTCTCAAAAATAATATATGCAAGTATCCCGAAACTCTACCGAAATAAAGACACACAATTTAATCATAAAACCACCTTATTTGTTAATTTCTTCTTTTAAGAGTATATACGAGCCGATTCATCCCCCGTTGATGTTTTGGTAAGCCCCACGTAGGAAAGAAATTGAACGAACCATATATGCAGGAAAAAGAAAAGGTTGGCAGGGACTCTACTTGACTTATTTATGTTATGATGCATTACATGTATTCATGTATACACATGTCATGCATACATTCTAACCCCTTTTGGTTGCAGCCATCATAGGAAATTCTGATAGTGACTTAACACTACAGTTTCATTAAAGGAGAGAAGGTTGAAGACTAGTTAAGTTTACCATGAAAGATGCATCAGAATAGATTAGGATGGAAGAGGTTGACAAGTTGGTTAATGATAGGTTGCCCAATACATTTAAAATAATTTAGGTCAGTTATTGTAAGCTGCTAAGGAAATGAGTGATCAGACTCTTAGACCATTATATAGGGCTATTCCAACTCCCCTTACTGAAGGTGGACATAACCCTAATAATGATCCTGAAATAGTTATTGTGGATGACCTGCCTTTGATTGAGGATCAGATTAAGGCTTATGAAGCTTGGAAAGCTAAGGCTAAAGCTCTTGTTGTTGTTAATTCTATGGTCATTGATGATAAGAAAGCCATGATGTAGGAGTACTCTCAAATTACTAAACAGTTGCAAAAGTTGAAAACTCAAGTGAAACAAGTTGCATTAGGGTTTGACATAGATGAACTATGTGCATTTGGCAATCTTAAATTACCTCCTAAATTTAAGATGCCTGAGCTGTCTAAGTTTTTTAGAGTATAGGATCCTAAGTTAAATCTTTAGCATTTCAAGGCTATGATGTCTACAGTCCTATGTTTGAGTGATGGTTAGATTTGGGGTTTATTTTCATTATCTCTTCAAGGGTTTTGCACTTACATAGTATCTACATATGGATAATTCCATTAAGGAAAAATGGAAGGAAGTGGTGAACCAATTTTTTAAGCAGTAGTCTTACGACATCCAGATTGAAGTCTCTCTGTTAGATCTCTAGAGTGTGGCTCAAAGGCACAATGAACTTTTTGTTGACTACATCATCGAGTTACTCCTAGTATAACAAGTAAATCTTGACTTCTTACTACTACTACCCCTCCAGGGCTGCCTTGAGGTTCCTTCTTGGTAATGTGATCTTGTACAATTTGCTGTTTCCAACTCTTTATCCAACCTTTCTTACTCCATCACCTTCTTAACCTAACCTTTAGAGTTTGTACCAATATATAAATTGAACTTTCCTTATAGGGATACATACAATCCATTCCTAAACTTCTCACTTTTCACCTCTTCCATAGGATATATATCTTTTGCATATTGGTATAAATTTTTTAACTTGTCAGTATACTCCCTGACAGTTATTGGACCCTGTACCAAGTTTACAAAAGATGCTCTCTTCTGCTTCTAGAAAGTCTTAGTTAAATACTTTATAATAAACTCTTCCTTGAACACTTGCTAAGTAAAAGCCTCTCAATACAGACTCCTCACCTGGGTCAATCAGTCATTAACTTTATCGAACATAAGGCCATATACGTTACTCATATTCTCTTCATCATTTAACTGTAACATAGTAAAGGCCTTTTCAACAGTCTTGACCCACTTGTCAGCTTGACCAGGGTCTAAAATACCATGAAAGTCATATGCTCAACACTTTTTGGCATGTTCAATAATATCCCCCGGTTTCTTATACCTTTCCCTTTTCGACATTACCATTGCCATCATACATGCTAAATCAGTAACATCTATATATACGGTGGTGCTGGCTGATTCGACACATTAATTGGCATCATCGACTATAGCGATTAATAGTTATTTTGTGCTCTCTTAGGCACATTCTCATTCTCAAAAATTAAGATAGAAGCAGCTGGTACAGAACTATCTTGTTGACTACTTATTCGAGCATTATGCATTTTATCCCTCTCGTTGCCAATAGATGCTGATGACGGAGGTGATTTTTGTGGAAATACTCGACTCCTAGTTGAGATATTAGCTATCTCGACTAAATCATCTCTATCATCCTAGACGCCACATCCTCTACCTTTACCTCGACCTTTATCATGTCCACGACCATGACCTCGATCTTGACCTCTTATATGACTACCTCTAGTTCTTTCTATCTTTTTGAAATTCAAAATTAATATACTTTAATAATTCATGCCATCAAACTCAAATCATTACTAATATCCACCAAATTTAATATTTCTCAATGTCTACAGAACCTAATAACCTAGAGCTATGATACCAATTAAATATAACAACTCTTTCTATCATTACCTCCACTAAAATACTCAATTAATATAGGCAACAATAGAAGAGATATTACCTAAGACCCTAAAAAAAATCTCTTAACAACATATTTATTTTTCAATAACATTCTATACATTACATAGAACCAAACTTGGAATAATTAATTAAACAGAAACCTCGATATCTCTATACATGTAATTTGATGACAAGAAGGCATACTTAAGAATGAATATGACATAACATACATATATTCATAAACATCCATCCATTGGTGACCTATCACCAAACATTTGTTTTCTTAGATATGCATACATAAATATATACAAATGAGAGTATCAAATGCCATAAAAATAAATTTTAAAATACATAATCATGTCAGCCCCGACATTTCTCTCTCAGGTGGTTGATTTCTAAACCGACCAATAGGAGGTGCATGGAAAAGAAACCACAGCAACCTAGCCTAGACCATCATAGATCACCCAACCTAGCATCAAAAAGTATCCAGTAAAGCCCTAAGGTTGTAGTCTAGAAACAAGGCAAAAAGATAAAAAAAAAAAAGATGATGTAGGCTCCCTCTACATTATACCCAAGTTAGTGTGACCTGGACGTCGGTGGTGGTCTCATATAAAACCCTGAAGGTAGTATAGATATTGTTAAGGTGCTCCTCCCTAATATTGGATAGATGGATTGATGCTCCTATAGGCTCGACAGTAACCCAAAAAGTAAAATCAGCGTCTACATCATGACAAATAGTGTACTTCACTATAGTCTCTACCTTGGTAACCTCATATGTCATAGTGGTCCACTGAACAGCCATCTCTCAAGTACTAGCTACATAAACACTATACACCTATATAGAAAACAGTTTATAAATAAAGAAGTGTGAGTAATTTTGTAAAAAAATTACCTAGTGAGTGGAAAAAAACTAACAATATTATCGGAATATCAAGAATCTCATAAATAATAATCAAATAAATAAGATAATAATAATAATTGAAAACCATATAAAATTTGAATATATACATTATTAATGAGTTCTAAGAATGACTGCATTTATTTTCATTCCTATTCTTATTTTTATCAATATAATATTAATAATTTCTAGTTCAAGATTGAAATTCTTCTCATATAAATGTTCATTGTATGTTAATAAAATTTCTCTTTCTAAATTCTCGTTCTTAGAATTTATTCATCACATTTTCATATTGTATATTGCACTTTATGGAGCTTATAGGCTCAGTTCAGGTTCATAACTATGTATTGTATAATATGCAATCTCATAATATTACTCTTGCACAATACCGTGATCCACACATCACAATTCTCATTATCGTTACTCAAATCAATATTACAATTCCCACTGACTGTATCTTAACCCGTCAACTTTTAATAATTTCATATGTATACTTTTCGACCACATAGATTCGCCCCAAAGGCATCTCTGAATCCATGTACTATCTTAAAGATAGTTATCATTTGGTTGGCCAACTCACTCTCAACAGTACTCAACATATACATATACATACATACATATATATATATATATATATATATATACATAAATGTATAAGATGTATACGTCTTTATTTTTATATTACATTATTAGTTTACACTATTCAATTCCATTATCGTTTGGAATATATCATTCGCTTTGGTTTACTTTCGTATGTTTAATTCCATATTTACTTAGTTTGGCGTAACTTAAACTATGATTTTAGTATCTATGTGTAAGACTTGAGAATTTATCCACGTTACTCTATATGTTTGTAATTCGATTCCACGTTATGTTGATAATCAGGTTCTATTTGACCCATTTTGACTAAATCATATTAACTCTAATGTTTATGTGTGTTTATACACATTTCGGGGTTGAGTTTGCGTTCCAAAGTTTACATTTAATTCCGTTTAATTGTAAAAATCCGACTATAGAGGTGCCTCCTCAGTATAGAAGCACCACTTTAGTACTATTGAGGCGCCGTCTTTGTACTGAGGCACCTCCTCAGTACTAAGGCATTGCCTTAGTACTGAGGTGCCTTCTCTACATATTAAAGTGTCACCTCCTTGCCACAGAGACGCCGCCTGAATGCATCTCAGACACATTTTGCACTAAAAAATTGATAGAAAAATAACTAAAAATTCAAGTTTTCACCACTCATTGTCTCATAAAACCCCACAACACATATTTCAGCTATTCTAACTCATGTATAACTTGATAATATACACAATTAACTCTAACTTCATAGCACATTACTATATTTAAGACTTCACAATTTGTATTGAAATCAAAATAACAACTAAAGGTAAGTCTACTCACAAGATTCAGTGTTTGATTTCTCTAAATTCTAGAATTTAGAAAACCCTAGCTACAATGTGTGCTTCTTCTTGTTTTTCTCCCTCAAAACGGCTTATCCTCTCCCTCTTCTTCTCCTTTCTGCATTTTCTAACACATATTTTTTTTCATCCTCTAAATATTTACTCATTACATCATAAGTCTTCATCTAATATTTTTCTTCCAATTTAGTCCTGATTACTTTCAGTTACATTCAAATTTCCTAAACTTGATTTTATTCTCATTAGTTCTTTCGAATCCAATTCACCTAAAAATAATACTCAATTATATTTTATTAAATCTTAAATTTTACTAAATCACATTAACCCAGTCCTGAGAATATGAATATTACATTTTCAGATATTATTAAAATTAATAAGCAAGATGTTTTTTTAGAATAAAAAATTATTAAGTTTTTTTTAATTTGAAAATAATAACTTACAATTAACAAAAACAATTATTTACTTTATTTATATATATATATATATATATATATATAAGGAAAAAAGAAAGATGAACGTGTGACCAAAAGAAGGGGGCGGGAAACTCAAAAAGAAAACAAAAATGATGTAGGACGGGTAAGTAATGTTATATTACAAAAACACCCTTTTAGTTTTTTTTGGATCAAATTTGGTGGCATTTTATTTCACCAAATAAAAGAGTTACAGAGTACAGTATAATAAATACTGAAAATAACACTAACCATAAACAAAAGATATTTCTCCCTAGAAATATATAAAATAAAATACAAGGGAACAAACTAAAATATCTTTTTATGGGGATACAAGAAGAAACCTTCTTGGTCTGGGACATCATACTAATGCGATGAAGGAGTCTGATCGGAGCGGGATCTGACTATTTTCTTCAAGCATCCACCATCTTGAGCTGTCATCATCATGGTCTACCAATCCATAGCTCCCTTAGACAGATCAGATAATTTAATACTGAAAAAATCCAACTACAAAAAATTATTTAAAGTGGAAAAATCCACACTAATTTGAGATAAAAATCAAATATATCTATTATTTAGTTAAAAAAGTAAAAAAAAAAAAAAAAGTGGTTTTGGGTGATTCTTGGACAAAAAATGGCCAAAAACCACCCAAAACTATTAACCCTTGAAGGCGAAAAAAAGAAACGCAGAGCAAAGAAAAGACAAGGTAGGTGAAGAGAGAGAGGAGTTAGATCAGAGCTATCAGAGCTATTTCGCTATATCAGAGCTATAGCAGAGCAAAGAAGAAGAAACGCAGAGCTATTTCGCTATCAAAGTTATTTGGCTATCTCTTAACACCCTTTTAGTTCCAATGTATGTGTACAAATACTATTAATTCTTCAAAATATACCTCTATCCATTGTAGGGCCCATCATAATATTTAATTACGGTGCAATGAAATTGTGTGATTCACGCTCAGAAACATATATCTTTTTTCATATTTTTTTTTCTTTTCCCATCAATGACAAACGTCTATTAACAAAAACTACAGAGCCTCTATTAACGACAAGGGAAATGTTTGGTGTCGCTAGCAGCAATGTTACTAAAATGTTCCTTCTTTATTTTTATAATTAGATAAATAATAAATAATTAATTAATTAATTATAAAGTATGGAGTCTTAAATTATGATACGACGGATTCACCCGTTTCCCTCTTAAGTTTTAAATTTTATCAATTTAATTAATTGTTCAATTAAAATAGATATTTTTAAATTATAATATAAATTTTTTAAATTATAAAATTAAGAGAGTTAGAAATGTAATTTTAATAAAAAAATTTGTCCTTTCTAGACCATTGACATCGCTGTTAGCCACGTCAAACAGCGTCCGACAAAGGTGAATAAACAAGGGGGGAAAAGAGAGAGCATGTGGCTACTTTCATCAGAATTTTTCTGGTAGCAGAATAGTTCGTGGATGCCACTTTCCTTACAGGAGGACGTGAATTCGACAACGTCTTCAGGCTCATCTACCTTCTGCAACAAACTCCACTTAATCTCTCTCTTTCTCTCTGCTGCACCAACCGTTTAGTGGAAGTTATATATACCTATACATGCCGGCTCTCTTCACAAAACTAATTAAAAGCAACAGAAAGCCACCATTCTGTTTAATTTCTTCAATCACACTCTGTTCCCAATCATTAGAGATGAAAGTGAAAGCAATAGTTGCCTTCAAATCTAAGCTTTTTACCCCATGCAGAAAACTGCTTTTAATCTTTAGATTCAAGCTCAGAAAACCTGTCTTTATAAGATCTCTTCAATCCCGTGCTTCCCATAACAAGACGAGAAAAGCTCCTAAAAAGAAAAGGATCCAAACTGGCTTACTATCAGTTTTCGGTTTACCTAAGCAGTCAAGAGAAATGGACAGACTTGAGGAGCTTAAGAGTGTCACCGAGGCAGAGCCCAAGAGAAGGTTACTTTCATCTCCTCTTACACCAGCTTACATAACTGCTAGCAGGACCGCTATGAGGGAAAGCTTTGGTAATGAAGATGTGGAAGATGCATGCAGAAGTTTTGAAAACTATTTGGTGGAGATGATTGTCGAAGAGGGAAAAGTTAGGGACTTGATGGATGTAGAAGAGCTTTTGTACTGCTGGAAGAATCTGAAGTCCCCCGTCTTCATTGATTTGGTATGCAGATTTTATGGAGAGCTCTGCAAGGACCTATTTTCTCCGGGTGATGACAATGACATTGATAGTGGCAAGTAATTCTGTTGCAAATCTTTAGCAAAGCAGGTTCAAAGTGCGTGACAAAGGAAAAACATAAATGAGAGAAAAAAAAAAAAGAAATCCTTCAATGGCCTCTCTGTATTAGGAAATTGTACCACCAGTAGAAAAAGGAATAAGCTAATTCTCAAAGGTTATAGTATTGCTTGGTGTATGAATATGATGAATCTTAGTTTTGACGTCTTAGCAAAATAATTTGATTTCTAATGATTCTGAAGTTCATGTAGTACATCTCAAGGAAACTCAAGACCACTACTACTACCAAAGTCAAAGCAAATTGTGCAGAAGGCAATAAAATATATATACATTTAGTATACCTCTAGGCTTGCTGGATAGAAGAAATGATAAAATCATCATATAGCATAGCATGATTTCCAAAATGCAATGAGAGAAGATTGATATTCTGTCAAATATCCTTCAGCATATTTATGTAAGAGGATACATTAAGGATTTACAGCTAACTGGAACAAATTATGTCACCCTAAAGCCTAAGATCACAGAGTAATGAAGAAATGAATATAGTGACATCACCATACAAAGAAAAAGAAATAAAACAAAATCAACAAACAGATGTCTATTTACAGCTCAGAATGTATGCAACAAAACTTTGGTAGATTACTTCAAAGCATATACGTAACAGAAAAGATGAATAAGAAGCACAAGCATTGAGCTTCAGCATTTCCTCCCACCGCATTATGCTACCTAAGATCTCTACTACTAAAATATTAGCTCTCAACTACCTTAAACTATGTATTGACTTACTTGAAAATTGGTGACTTCCTTTGCCAAGATAAATAGTTATTACCAGAACACCTCCCATCTAGAAGGAAAGACAAACCCAAGACTTATTAATGTGTGCCCAAATCTCAACCCAGGTATGACCATAAAGTCAACTTTGGGATCAGATGTCCATCTGGAATGTCCGCTTCTGTAGGTTGTTCCACATGCACAGCTGAGTATTTGCCTCCTCTGGCTCTATTCACAGCATATATTTCATCTTTTGGATCGATTATATTGATGTTGTGTGTTGCACAAGTCAAATAAGTAATAGAGTGATAAAAACAGATAATCACTGGATGTTATAATTTCTATTTCTTAATCAATTAACAATTTGAGTAATTGAAACTCATTTAAAACTTAAATTTACATAAGCTCAATAAAAACTTAAATGAATTTCAAGCAACAAGTAAACAACATTAAAACCAAGAAAATGTATCTTATACTTAGATCGATTTTCCCTTAACTTTCTTTGTATAAATTATGATTTTTCACTTATAATTAAATTATATCATGGACCGGCGGAATTTTCCAAGTTAATAAGTTATACTTTCTCAAACTATAGTCACCTATTATTTGAACAACTATATCTCTATCGTCACCAATTAAATTCAAATAAGGCATTAAATTATATGAAATTCACTAATCTATTAATTAAACTTATTACTATAAAAGTTATGTAACAATATCTCTATTCTTCATTCAACTCTTTATATTAATTGTTAAGTCCATTAACATACGCATTTTTTCAAGTCATGTATATCAATCAAGATCATAAAGAAATTAATCAGAAATCTATATACATTTAGAAAAGCAATTCATATTTCCATGAAATAAACTCTTCCATAGAATGAGAAATCCAATAATCCAATATAAATACTTGCTAAAATTTCATCTATCTAAGTATAAAAACAAGTTTAGCTTTCTAGAAACATAATTAAAAGGGATAATAGTCTCATTTATCCTCAACTATACTCAAATTTTCTATTTAATCATATCTTTTAAGTCGTATCAATTTATCATATAAATTTTTTAATTTGTTTCAATTCTATCTAAGTTTCTACTAAGTACTTAAATGTAATTTTAAAAATTACAATAATATCCTTTTAAAATTTAATGACCCGCTTAAACCTTTTTTTTATTTTTACCAAAAAAACTAACTTTATTTAAAAAATAAAATAATTTTTAAAATTACTTAATTTAAATATAAATAAAATTTTCAAAAAATAGTATATAATTTATTTATAAAATTTTATTTAATTTACAAATTATTTCAATGTCATTATATCTATATTTGTTTTAAAAATAAAAATTTCTAATTTTATCATCTTTATTTTCTAAAATATTTTTATTTCTTTATTGTATTACTACTTTATAGTGTAATATTTGGTTAAATTGATATTTTTATCAAATAAAATATTAATTTGTATTCTAATTTTCTATCAAATAGAATATTTATGATACAATAAAAATTTTATTTAAAATAAATTTTATAAATTATCAATTTAAATCATACATATAAAACTAATTGCAAATGAATTCTATTTAAATCTTTTAGAAGTGTAATAAATTTATTGGTGAAATTGAAATAAATCTTATTGCACTTCCAAAAGAATTTTAAATAAAATTTATTTTCAAATAAATTTTAAATAGAATTCATTTGCAAATAAATTTTAAATAAATTTATTTTAAATAAATTTTTTATTTTATCATATAATATCTTATTTGATATAAAATTAGAATTCAGTTTAATATTTTATTTGATAAAAATTTCAATTTAACCAAATATTACACTAGGGCTGAGCACGAGACGGAGAAAAAACCGAACTGAACCAAAAATTCGAACCGATAGATAAAAAAACCGTACCGAACCGATTAATTTTAACCCCGAACCGAATGGAACCGAACCGTTTAACTAATTTGGTACGGTACTGGAGATTTGTAAAAAATCGTACCGGAACCGACCCAAAAACCGT
>CATIWO010181979.1:0-22523 GCA_949673435.1 Macaranga tanarius
AATATAATATAATTTATGGGTTTGTAAATTATGACACGACGGGTTCACCCAGTTCTGTTTTAGATTTTAGATTTTTGTCAATTTATTTAATTAAATAATTAAAATATATATTTTTTATTATTAAATAATTTTTATATTATACAATAAATAAATAAATAAATATATGAGTTTGTAAATTATGACATGACGGGTTCACCCAGTTCTTTTTTAGATTTTAGATTTTATCAATTTATTTAATAAAATAATTAAAAATATATTTTTTTATTATTATATAATTTTTTATTATTAATTAAATAAGGGTATAATGGTAATTTTGGGGGAAAAGACATTTTGTCTTTTCCCCTAGATTGAACTGTAGGTATCTTTGTCAGCTTCCTTATTTAATTATTTATTTTTTAAATTATTTTGATATTAATGAGTTGACCTTCAAACTTGATATGGTCTTCAACCATTTTAAAGTTTCTCGCTAGGTATTAGGAAACAATTACTAATTGGCATCAGGCCAAAAGATCAATCGAACTAAATAATAAATAAACACAAAACCAATTTACGGATTGAGTGTAACCCAAACAGGTGGTGGCAAAATAAAGGAGGACCGGTCCCGTTTTAGGCTACTTTCATGCCCGTAAATAAATTCCAAAAAGGGCATTTTGATGGGATACGAGGGCAGGCCTAGTCGTTGAACACTTCCATCATCGAAGTTGAAAATGCCAAAATCATGACCCTCCCATGGAAAATCACTGCCAACAATGAGATTGTCATCAGTGAAATAGATGCAATTCCCGTTGCAGTTTCTATAGTTCTGAGCCGAAATGGAATGAAAGCAATTCCACCCCAAAAAGAACATGGCATCGCCCAATCTATCTAACTCTATCCAGCTTGACATGCTTGCATCTAGCTTGTAAACTATGAATTTATGAGTCTGGTACTCATAGCCTCTAACTCGATAACTCCTAAACCGGCCAACAAGTAGAAGATCTTCATTTAAGGCAGCCAAGTACCATTGCTTGTAACCCATTAATGGTGAGACAGGCGGTGGACCAGCAACGTGGATGACTGATGGAGAGTTGTCCGTTGTGCAAATTGAAACCTTACCCTTGTTATCAACTGCGTAGAATTTTCCTCCATGAAACATTGCATCTTGATAATGAGGTTTCAACGATGTTTCTTCAACAGCATACCAAGTTGCATCCCCTGATCTGCAGAAGGCCAAATTTTCAGCATCATTTATAGTTTTATATATGGCCATGACCATGAAATTGCCTGCTGAAGGATCCTCAGATACTATGGCCTTTCTGATGTATGTTTCTCTAATGCGAAGTTTGGCTTTCCTGTTAAAGTACTCGTTCTGGTTTCTGGAATTCAGATAGACCACTTCAGTGGGGAAATTAGGAAACGTTGACAAGGATGGAAGATCGATTCTGGCTTTTGTCAATGGATTTAAGAGAAAAATTGATGGGGTATCTTCCACCATAACCAACCAACCATGGGAAGAACCACAACATCGTTTTTCAATGGTCTCAGGCAATTCAAGGTGGTAGGTCTTTCCATCTGAAAGATTGTAGAAGCCACGATGATTAGGGTTGGTTTTATTGAAAGGAAGCAATAACCATGGAAGGTGACAAAGAAGACCATGCGGCTTCTTAGGTAGAGCTGATCTCCACGATTTGCAAACAGCTCTAGTGGCTAGATAATCAACGTAGTTGGTTTGTTTTTGGGTTATGGTTTGAAGCAGTTCTTGTGGAAGTTCTGCCCAACTAGACATGATTCTTCGGATTAGTCAAGTGATAATTAGTCGTTAGGCTAATTGCCTGGTTAAATAGAGGTCCATTTCCTCAGGCTTCTGTCCACAAGCTTCTTGTCTTTTTTTGTGGTTTTTTTGTTGTTTCCTTTTAGCCTTTCCGATTGCGATCTCCATTGTTATTTACTCAATCACTTATTTTAATTCAATACATTGAATATAACGTCAAGTTTTTTTTAATTTGTCCCTTGATAACAGCATTCTTCTACTATTTTTTTCATTAAAACAAGGGCTCCAAATCTTATTATCTAAACGAAATTCTAATTGTCCCATTGGAATGAATTAAATTTTGCTGTGACGAGTAAATTTTTTTTAACTATTACTAAATATAAAATATGTAATCATGGGTTGACATATTAAAATGTTTTCATATGCAGTATATAATGTGGAACCCGTTACCTATAAATTACAAGATAGTGGTACTTCATCAACAAATTCTTTATTGCATCAGCTCTACCTATCTGTAATGTTGTTGTAGGAATCACAGTATATATGAGATTAAACACAATAACAATACTAACTAGAAGAGAAAGCCACAACTTTTTGTCCAAGGATTTCCGTATTTCTTAGCAAGCCAGCATTGAGGGGTAAGGATTGATTCAACATTAATTAATTTATCTAATATTTAAAATTTATTATATTAATTGAACCAATGTAATATGTTTAATTAATTAAATTGAACCGAATTATTCTAGTTTGATTTGGTTGATTTATATTTTTTAAAAAATTAAATCTTTGTTTTTATTATTTTTCAAGTATATTTCATTAATAATATGGCTATAAAAATATTTTTATGATTTTGTTATAAATTTTTTAAAAATAATATATTAATAAATGCAGAAATTTGTTTTGATTCTGTTAAACTGAAATTTCTTTATCAAAATCAAATCAGCCAAAATCTACTTGAGTTTTAAAAGTTTTTAACTGAATTTTAGTTCAATTCAATTTAATTATTTCAATTAATTCAAATTTCATCGGATCATTGCTCACCCCTAAAGAACTGTATGAATAATTGGTAACATCATTTTCTCTTCTCACCTCTTTCTTCATCACTGCAACCCAAAAAAAATGAAAATGGTTGATGTCGTGCTAGAACCATTGAAATTGGTTCCACAACAAGTAGTATAAGCACCCATGTTAGGAAAAACAAGCCAATCTTCGACCTCCAACTCAGCTAAGTAGCGATCCTTCAAAACAGTGTCAAGCGAATCACACGTGGGTCCAAAAACTGGGGAGCTGTACGTAGTCGGCCATCGCTACCCTGTTCGCGTGGGGTCAAACACCGAAAGTACTGGTATGTAATATCCTTTCCGTGTGGGGTTTAACACCGAAAATTCAAGTAGTAGAGCAGAATTTAATCCCCTCCCCCGCTCTCTCAGGAGCCCACGGGACTTAAAACTGACAAAAAAAAAAAAAAAAAAAATACACGCAAAAGGCATACACGTGAGAGTTGAATGATCGTAATACAGGCAATTGAACGACCCATTAATTCCCTCGCTAATCCAATACTCTCTTGATTGTCCCCTAACACGCTTGCCTATAATATTTGTAACTAGTGTGAAAACCGTCTCTGCAAAGAACCGGCCTGGCTCGGCAATGATGGTCAAGCCTGGATTGCTGGATAATTGAGTTCGTACAGCTGATTTAATTGCTGTAGCTGCTTCCTCAAAATGTGAGCTGGCGGTGAAGCCTCCGCCAATATCTAGCACATTCATTCTAGGCATGCCAAGACGAGAAGCTGTTTCGAATGCATCCTTAGCCTCTGCAATGGCACTTTGATATGCTCGGGTATTTGTTGAAGCGCTGCCAACATGAAATGAAACACCAGGAACATTAAGCTGCGCAGCTTGAGCGGATTGGAGAAGACGCTCTACTTTCAGGAAGTACACCATACTTGGAACTTAAAGGCCAACGTGCTCCACTATCATCTGGAGCTTTAAGTCGAATCAACAAAGAACATTTCGGATGCAATCTTTGGATCTTTTTGAGTTCACCTTTTGAATCAAAAGTTGTTAGATTAACTCCAACAGTAGCAGCGTATTTGATGTGGGACTCTGGCTTGCAAGGATTTGCATAGATGATCCTATCTGGAGAAACTCCAAGAGACAACATGGTGTCGATCTCTGCCTTACTTGCACAATCAAAGTTGCAACCAAGAGCAGCCAATGCACGAAATAGAACTGGCTCTGGGTTACACTTGACTGCGTAGTAAGGTAGAACCATAGGGAGGGCATGAGTCCATCTGCTCATTAGGGCTGCTACAGCTCCCAAATCTAGCATATAAAATGGTTCTTTAGTGTCTCGTCTCTCGACAACTATGGATTGCAAGAACTCGGCAAAACTAAGATTGTCTTTTGATAGGGAAGTGATCATCTTGCCCCACGAAATCCTGGTGTATATATATTTGTATAATATAATATACACTAAGATGAGGTGTTTTTCAAGCTCAAATACTAACCGCAAACTAGGAAGTGTTTATATAGAGGTAATTAGCTCTATACAACTGCTGCCAAACAATTGTGATTTAATTTTTTCCTCAGTAAGTACGTGCAAAGAGCAGTACATTGGACGCATTAAGTCAAAATGGACAACTAGACAATAAAAAATAATAAGGATGCCGATATGCGTCACGCCATAGGTTATCACGCGGCGTAACATGATAAAAAAAATTGAGAGCGAAATGACAATTTTGTTCTTGATGCTTATAAAGAGAATATTTTTCTATAGAGGTATTTTAGTAATTACGCGCATCGTGATGGAACTGTTCACCGTCGCATCGTGTGTTATATATCTTTAACGAAATAATAAATAGTAACAAAAAAACAATTGTTGGATCCTGATCAATCAAAAATCCGTGTCCAAGTTGAAGATGTCACATGTTCGTCATCTGCACTCCCTCAAATTTTGTTGGCATTCTTTTACAAGTGAATTGGTATATATATATACCCTTATTCTTTAAACAAAATAGTTTAACTAATTCACTTATTTTCATTATCATATATTATCAGTTATTACTCGGCGCATAAAATAAATTTAAAATTTGATAATTGACATCCTAGCATCACCAATGAAACCAATAAAATTTTTTTAAACATCTTACATTTCATTTTTCTCAAAAAATTTTGTGGATTTTTATTTGTAATATGGGCCTATAGTATTCTTATCCCATGAATTAGTTTTATTTAGAATAAGATTGTTTTCTTATAGAATTTTAATAAAATTATAGTTTTATTTCTGGTAGACCTATAAATAGCTTGATTTTATTATCATATTCGTTCGCAAAAAATAAAATTGTAAATTCTTTATAGCTATCAAAGTTTTTTTTTTCATCTTTTAATTCCAATGATCAAGCTTCCGGTGAATCAAACCTCCTATTGAATTCACTTTTAATAGGTTAAAAGGGTTAGAATTTATTTCTAGTTCTATTGTCACTCTGTACTAACAATAAACTCTTTTTCCTTATTGATTGCTTGGTGATTCTTGTAAAAAGCTTACAAAACCTCATTCGAATCATCTAAATATCTTTATTAAAAATTATTTTTGGTAAACAACTTTCATTTTTATAGTATTTAATATAAATTATCATGTTAAAATATAAAAGAAAATTTTTAAAACGTACATTTTTATGTGTCTCAAGCATGTATTAATTTTTTTTTTCGTAAACAAAATTTCATATGCTTCACACGTATTTGAAAAAATGTCGGACAAATGCATGTATTCGTTTCCTCACCAAAAAAAAAAAAAAAAAAATCTCGTTTCTGCATGATCCATAAAATAAAAAATGCCGCCCTTCATTTGAATCTAGTGAGTTTTATATGTTAGCTTCCATTACTTTTTCTTTGACTTTTCATTTTATTTGTTTATTTGTGTAGGAGAATAAAACTGAATTAGATAATCTTTTATAAAGCAACTAACTATATGCATTATAAAATAAGCATCATAAAACTGAATTAGATAATTTCTTATGCATCATAAAATAAGCATTAAATAACTAACTAAATTATAAAGTGAAGTTTCTATAAATTGGTGTAAGAAAATAAATATGATTAGTATTCTTTTTAACATTAAAAATATGGGATTATTTTAATAGAAAACAGAAATAAAAGAAATTATTTATGAAATTCTAAAAAGATGATAGAAATTTTGTGTTTTTTTATATGTATATGAAAAAATCAAGGCATTGGGTTGGGGAAAGTGAATAAATGACATGGGCCATATGATTTATTCAAAATGTCCAAGAACTAATTATGGGCTTGTTGTAACCCAAACTGGAGGTGGTAAGATGAACAAGGAGGTATCGCGAAATAGGCTGTGCTCGAAGTAGAAGATGTCAGTAAAGCATGGCTGCTTAATCGGGTATGAAGGTAGTTCTAGGCTTCTGATATTCCCATCTTCAAAGTCAAAAACGCCATAATCATGACCTTCCCATACGTAATCCTTGCAAAGTCTCATATAATCATCCGTGAAGTAGATGCAGTTCCCTTTGCAACTGGTGTCGTCTATAGCCGAAACTGAAAGCGAGCTATTGCCGCCCAAGAACAACATCTTATCTCCTAAGCTTTCTTTTCTTGTCCACCCACCAGCTGCATCTAGCTTATAAACCTCGAATCTTTCTGTTCTGTATTCATAATTCGGAACAACTTTCCTATATCGACCCACTAGTAATAGTTCTTCTTCGTTAGAACTTGCCAGGTACCATTGCCTATATCCTCTTCTTGGCTCAACTGGTGGCGGATCATTAACGTGGATCATAGTATTTTGTACAGTGAGCATTGAAAGTCCACCTGTTTGATCAACTGCGAAGAGTCTCCCTGCTCGAAACAGGGCGTCCTTGTAACGACGAAGCGTGGTTGTGGTCTCATCAATATCAACGACAGTCCAAGTAGTATCTCCTGACCTGCAAAAGGCCAAATGTTCATTGAAACCATATATAACAACGACCATGAAATTGTTATCCGTTGATGGATCGGCAGAGAGTATTGCTTTCACGACGAACGTGTCGCGGATATGGAGCTTTTCTCTCAAGATGAAGTTCTGATTCAAATTCCTGGAGTTCTCAAAGACTACATCTGTAGGGAAAGCAGAGAAATTGGACAGTGATGGAAGCTCAATTGTTGCTCTTGTTAAAGGATTTAAGAGAAAGATTGACGGGGTATCTTCAACCATAATTAGCCAGCCATGGGATGATCCACAACAACGCTTTTCATAAGCTTCAGGGAGTTGAAGACTGTACATTTTGTTATCTGAGATGTTGTAGAACCCGCGATAATCTGGATTTTGTTGGTAATAAGGAAGCAATAGAAATGGAAGACACAAAAGGTTACTGTTACTGGGTCGTTTTGCTATAGCTGATTGCCATGATTTGCAGACAGCTCGAGAAACAAGATAATCGACGTAATTGGTATGTTTTTTAGCAATTACTTGAAGTAGTTCTGGTGGAAGTTCAGCCCACATGATGGACACGTTTAATTCAATTTCTTGTTTCTTGCGTTGGGTTGGAGTGTTTCTTTATAATTTGGTTTCACGCTTAGTTGGGAGATATGTTCGAGTGACCTTATAAAGAGGATGTGTGTAGGTTCTGTCCTCGATCTTTTTGGCTTGTAGCCCTTTTTTTTTCTTCTCAAATTTTTGTATATAACAACTCTTGTTAACCTGCCTGCAACGGCAGTTCAGAAAAAAATTATACAGATACGCCTGGATAATGTGCATACCTCGCATCAAACATTGACCAGTAGATGAACTGAGTAGCGGAAGTTTATAGATAATTATTATCTCTGTTGAACATGGACTCTCTTGATTCGCACATGATTGACAGAAATTAATATTTTATTATCTGTTGATTCATACAAATACTAGAATAACAAGTATCAAAAGTCGAATTCAATCGATAACCGAAATTTCGAGGAAATCAAAAAATTTTTATTGATCAATAAGAACTAAAACTCACACATTTCAATAAAATAAATTTATAGGTTCACAAGAAAAATTCTAAAAGGAACGGGTTCACTCAAGACCCAATAAAATGAATTCAACAAAATAATAAAAAATAAATATAAAACTTTAAAGGCTCCAAAACAGTCTAAATAGTTGAATTTGGGCCTCAAAATTGTATGCAACGGACCCTTTTCCATCCCATTGTTGGCCATATGAATCTCTGAATCATCTTCAATTTAAAATATTATGAGCCCCGTAACTCATATGGAGTTAAAAATTATGGTCTTTTAAAGCCACGCTGCACATAGTAACGGACCAAGAACTATAGAGATATTTGGTCCGGATGATGAACCTTAAAATATTGGCCAGCTGAAAGACTTAGTTCCAAACCTTTTGTCTTATCTTGATGCAAGCATCGTAATTTATGGGCTGCTGCCTACTACTCAACTACCTAGAAAAGAAAAGTCTTTACTTTCTTCAATGAAATATTTCGATATTGCTTTTGAAAATTTAAATTTTTTTTATTTTTATTTTTTATGTTCATTTGTTTTTAATTAATCTTGACAATAGCTTGTTGTATATTGTCTATGTATATATATATGCTCCAAGTTGGTGGAAATGATCACAATCTTGTAATTGTTTTTGTTTCTACTTTCTACTATGTCTGCGGGTTCTCTCCTTGGTGGTTGGTGGACAAATTCCAATTCCTCAATCAGGACTTCGTAGTTGACCGTAAAGATTATGGATATGATCTACAACGATTGAATATATTTAATTCCCACTTGGGAAAATAAATAATTTCATCTTAATAAATACCCCTTTTGAATCTATATTTTTTCTAATTAATAAACCAAAAAAATGGTATTGCCCCAAAAATTGATATTTGATAATTAAATTTAAATTTATATATATTTATAATATTTTTATTAAATATCTATTAAGTTACATATATATGTTTTTAACTGCTCTACTTTTGCTCTATTGAATGATTTCGAATTCAATAGTATATATTTATTTTGTAATTGTCTTTTTCTTCAGTCGTCTAAAATCTAAATACGAAACATATTTAACAATGCATCTGTAGTTCCCAAGCTTAAAGATATTGTGATATATAGGACACATTGAATGTGCACCATTAACAAAAGTGATGAGAAAAATGGAAAAGTTGTATGTATAAGAGTGTGGTACATGATGGCAGTAAATAGGAAGAGAAGTATGCAAATTGCACGCCATATATGAGAATTTAATGGGGGAATCTTTGTCTGAGTGCCTCAGTTATAGCAGTCATTCTTGTAATTAAATCTCTGTTCATACCCTTCCCTCCTTTTTTCTTCTCACATTTACTCTCCTCAACTAACACTTTGTTTTATGACCAATACATAAATCTTTTAAATGGTGTTGCTTTGTATTTGCTAGTTGATGCCGACCAAAGATAAAAGCCATAAGTAATCAATGACACAAAGGTTACTATGATAGCGATAAAAACGTCAGAAACTGTAATATTCCAAATGAAAATATATATTATATAGCCAAATTTTAATGAATTTATAAATAGTATAAATTCTTAAAGACGCACAATTTTTTTTATTGAAGAAGCTTTTATACGCACAATTAATTTGGATTTTGTGCTTAAATATATAACAACAACAGCATAGTAAAACAATATTGTTTAGCATATAAAAATAGTACGTACAACTACAAAGAAATTGCATACGAAATGTAGGAAGGATGAAACGTAATATAATTTATTCAAGTGAAGTCGTGTAGATTAAGATTGATAGTGCCTACTTAATTAATACTAAATTGTATTTTATATTTAGCTAATATAATAAATCAACTTTCGCAGTTATATACTCCAAAAGAGTTTTTTTTTTTCTTTTTTTCTTTTTAACAACATCAACTATACGTTGTGGGTGGTCTGTCTTTAATATTTTATAACAACATCAACTATACGTTGTGGGTGGTCTGTCTTTAATATTTTATGTCCATTTACTTCAACTTGAGCATAATTATAATTAACACCTCAAAGTTGACACAAGAATAAAGAAAAACATACAATCTCAAACGGAAAACGAAAAATATATATAAAAAAATTTATATGTCAAATTTGAAATTTTGTAATGCTACATCTCTTTAATTTTTTTTAAGATGAATGAGGTTAGATTAAAAAAAAAAAATTGTAATGACTTGACTATATCTTGCATTATTATTGTTTTTTAGTTCATATGATAATAAGGGCATCTTCATACTATTATTAAGGGACTAATATGTTATTATTTATACATAAACATATATAATCCAAAAATAATAGCAGATGACTAATCCTTCAATATAATCATAACTGCCTAAGTTTAAACCAAGACACATTAAGCTAGATACTAAATGGTAGATGAATCCAATTAATATTTAGGAGTATAGTCTTAGGTTTAGGCCAAATATGTTGTTTGGAAGTACTTGTAGTCCAGGTTTAATATATGCATTAGGGCTTGCATCCTAAATATCTCAAGCTCCATTTGCACCACCAGTTTAAGAAGGGCCTAAAAAAATTCAGTTTTTTGCTAAAATTACAAGATTATAGCCACAAAAATAGATGAAAAACGAACGGGAACGCAATTAAACTGTTAAATGAAACTCAGAGAAAAATTCATCACAATATGAACGTGCATGGAGTTACCTCCAACGAAAGGATGATCGATGTAAATAAGCCCTACATTTCTTTACCACTTAGTCTTGGATCAAAGGATCATATACTTGCAACAGAAAAGAAAAATATTGATGAAAATTAAGAAAAGTGTATAGTGTAATAACTGATACGAAAAGGGAATATAATTTGAATATTGAAGATATATATTCTTGGTTTTTTTAGAGCAAATAAAATCGACACTTACCTTCAGATGTATCCCTGGTTTGTGCAAATCAGAAGCGAATAGAGATGAAAGAGCACTAAGATATTGGCACGGCTCAATCAAAACACCATCTGCTTAAAATATGCTACCTATCTATATACATATCAAATTATCACAATTTCATGCTTGAAAAATTGCAGTGTTTCGTCTGAGTGAACCGAGCCAACATCACAATGACACTTTCAAGAAGACGAAAAAAATGTGGTTAACTAAGAAGAGAGAATGGTGAGGAGAAATGGGAATGTCTCGTTTCAAATTTAAGCAAGTAAAGAGGGAGAGAGAGGGTATTTTTTCTTTAGCAGATGTGCATTAAAGACTCCTGGAGTAACAACACCCGCATCAAGGACCAGAGCATTGAATGATAACCCACGAGCCCACCTCCATAATATTCTCTACTCTTTAATTTATTTCTTGCCTTTTTCATTTTCATAGAGAAGAGAGGACCATATGGGTACAGGGCAACCCCCACCGCCTCACCCCTCCCCATTCTGTATGTGTCTGCAGACGAACAAACCAGAGGAAACAGACTGCAACGTTTTTAATGAGGGAATCTCTCATCTTTCATTACAACGCCATAACTCTCTTACTTATTTGATTTCAATTTCTCAACTGCATCTTAATTACTGCATGAGGAATCTCATCAGCTTAACGACACTGTTTTGTCCTTTTGTTTTTACCACTTACCTTGTCAAGAAACCTTGCTTTGGTTGTTGTTAGGTGACTTTGGTAGTATTTCATTTTAGGAACGATTTGCCTATAGGCATATTCTTACGCTGGCCGGGAGACAGTACTCCCCTTTCAAACAGATAAAATGAAAATAATTTTATAAATCAATAAGAGTAAAATTTACATCTCATAATGTTTTTTAAAGAAAAGTGGTAGTTATATCACTCTCTCACCAACGTATTATATTTATTTGGGTAATTACTTATGTAGCAACTTGTGACAGCTACAGTGCTATAGTTGCTACAATTACTAAAAAAAAAAAAAAAAAAAAAAAATCTACAAAGGGATCTAGCCGTGTAGAATGGGAGCAGAAAGGTCATATGTAGCAAGTTGCGCTGCATACAACAGCACCCTCTTTATTTTGTTAGTTCAATGAAAATATAATCCATGCATGTAAGGTTGGGCTTATTTACGAAACAAAACCCCTTTCATTTAATGTATTTTGTTGTTCATTTCTTGGGCTTGATCCAGTAACTTGTAGCAAGGTTGTCTGACATGCAATTAAATACGCTTTGCCCTTCCTTTCAAGTTTCATTCATAGGCCATCTTTTGCCCTTGTGTGTTTTTTTTTTCCTGACTCTTCCCTCCTGCTGAGCATTAATTATCAAAAAATGAAAAAAAGCTAGTGGGGTTTTTTTTATTATATTATTCTTTTATTAACCAAAGGCCGGGATAGTTTGTAGTTGGTTGATGAAATCCTACAGTTAATAGCAACAGTGTCTAAATCTATATAGAAGCTTAATAGGAAGGAAGATTCGATTCCAAACCTTCCCTTCTCTATGCTCCTAACTCTATGTTTGGATAGAAAGAAATAAAATAAAGGAGAAAGTATGAAAGAAAACAAAGTTTTTTTTTTTTTTTTTTTTTCTTTTATAATATTTGGATTGGAGGAAAGTAACATAAGAATAAAAGAAAACAAATATCTAAATCTATGAAGAAGCTAATGCCATAGCTTTAAAGTCTTGCAATCGAACCAGGTGTAAAAAATACTTTTAATTGTTTATGGTTGTAGCAGATCAAATTTGACCGGCGTGACATTTTCTTTTTGAACTGACTTTGGCCTGGCACTACTTGATTTTGATAAATTATTTCATATTGTTTCATCAATGGATTGTACAAAGCTCATTAATTGAACATTTCATATATTTTATCTATGATGATGTTCTTGACCTGTTATAATTTTAATATTGGTTCTTATCTCTCTTTTTGTTCCACTTTTTAAAAAGCTTTTAGTAATAAAATTTTAAAGATTTTCACATATTTTATATATATTATATTTAATAATAAAATTTACAATATATGTAATTAAAATGATATATATCAACCATTGAAAAAATTTTAAACAATAATTTTTCTTTTAATTTTGTTATTCTTACTAAGGGTGTAACTGAGTCAAACTGACTCGTAAGCTACTCGAAATCAATTCAGAAAAAATTTAAAAGCGACTCGATGATAATCGAGTCTCACTCGAGTTCGAGTTACTCGAGTAGGTTGTCGAGTCAAACTCGAGCTCATTAATATTTGACTTAATAGGCTTGCGAGTTTATTCGACCTTGATTGAACTGGTGTATATTTATCATTTTACCATTTTATTTTAATATAATTACAAAAATTCTTTATCAAACCGAGTCGAGCTATATATTTAGTCGAGTTCGAACTCGAGTCGAAGTTAAATATTTTAATATATATTTTAAAATTTTATATAATTAATTGAATCAACCCGAGTTTAGCTCGAATTTTAAAAAAACAAACTCGATTGAGTTTGAATCGAGTTTAAACTTCGAATTTAAAAGTTGAGTTGAGCTCAACCTTAACAGTGTGCCCACTCGACTTGTCACACCTTATCCTCAATTTAACCACTAATACCAAATTATATACAGTAACCATAGTTATTACATTCTTAATACACTTAGTGAGCTTTTAAGGTTATAATACAAACACTTAATGAGATAAATGAAACCTATATAAATTAAAACCATTCATTGTTACATCGATACTTAGGAACTCATCACAATACAGATAATAATATCATCGCTTAGATAATATTTTTCTTAAAATTTCTATGTCAATTCCTCACCATTTTAATCATATACATCTATTCACAATTAAACTCGAGATGGCAACCAAACACATCATAATATACCAAGATCAGAGATATATATATCATAAGCACCGTGGTGCTAACCATCCATCCATACAATAAATATATACATCATCAAATATAAATACAATCAGAGTACTAGATGCTAATATAAATAATATACAATACAACATCATTTGCCCTAGCATCTAATCCCAAGGTCATCGGATCTCAGTCCGACACAATATGGTGGTGGCAGCAAAGATAGTAGCAGCAACACAAGTCCTGGCCCAACCCTTAACAAAGATACTATCCCAGTGGCTCAAAAATAAATCTCCAGATAGTAGGCTCGAAGGGTGTATAGTGGCCATAGGCAAAAAGACCAAAATGATGCATCCACAATACTGCATCACACCCATGTGAGGGCAACCTCAACATCCAAGGAGGTGGCATAAGTGATGCGGAAGATAGAATAGACGTTATCCTCATGCTCCTCCCGCACAGATGAGACTCATGCATCAGCTCCTATAGGCACAACAGTGACCTTAAACACCAGCTCCGCAGCATCATGGCAAACCACATACCATACCTGGGTCTCCGTAGGCGTAACCTTGTAGACCATGGATGCCCACTGTACTGCCATAGATGCTAGGCTATCTCTAAGCTGTGAAAAATATTTTAAAAACGGTGGTGAGTAATTCTGAAAGAAATTACCCAGCGAGCAAATAGTATAATTTTTAAAGCAAGAATATTTATTCAAAATATACTAAACCTCAAAATGCAATAATCATTTGAATATTGATAAATCATTACAAGTATTTGCACATTCAAATTATAAACCATTTTATAATAAATCTTCATTGTACAAAAATTTTGGGCAAGACATTTCTATTTCACGAGAATAATCAAATACTTTTAATAATAATAATAAATCCAAACAATCAAGGATATAAATTTCCTTTTTTTTTCTTTCTGAAATAAAACTCAAAGCATTTCAAATTATCAAGTGCATCCTTGATTTCTTTTAAAAGTTATCCAATAATGATTATCACAAAATTATAGTCTAAAATACTTACTTTAAATAAACACAAAATCCATGAAATTCCATAATAGTTTGAAATTCAAAAGCTAAATAAGCTTTATCCCACAAACATCACTAATAACAATTCTCGTAATATATGGTTATCACAACGATTTCCATCCTTTGATTTGTTAGGAGATTTCACCTCAATCGTTATTAAGGTTGAGAGTTTTGATCATTACAAATACAGCATTATTATCGTTCACATTATTACAAATGATAATTCAGATCATTATCTCACAATAGATAATTCTCAACCCTTTCCCCGAAGGAAACAACAATATATAACATCTTTCATTCTCACATATCATTTCAACTTTCTTTCCATGGCTCAAACTAGCCAATTCACATATTCATTTCAATATCATCATATGTATATATATAAACCACAAGGATTCGCCCCAAAGGCACCTCTGAATCCATGCGCTGTCCCAGAGATAGTTATCAATCGAGTGGCCAGCTCATCATTCCCAACTCATCCCATATACATATACATATATACTCTCATCTATAGTTACATTTTCATTATCAGTTATTCACAATGATTTAGTCCCTTTGCCAGAGACTTCACAACATACAGTAATTTAGGTATCTTTTATTCGTTATCACGAGTTAATCGACAATCAACCAGAATTATCAAAACTAACGAATTAATATCGTTTCTGACGTTTCCAATGTTCTAGAACATCAATCTATGATTCAGTTCATCGATGTGCAATAATTAAAGTGAAGCGGTCATAATCGAATGCGTTACGAGTCACAGAGGTGCGAGCATAGTGCAGGGGCACCGACTGCGCGTCGCGGAGGCACCGATCACCGGTGGAGGCGCCGCCCTCTCACCATTTTGAAGGCGTCCCGACTTCCCATTGCGAAGGCATCATCATCGCGGGCGGAGGCGCCGCCCAGCATCACGAAGACGCCGCCCACCAGCATGGAGGTGCCGCCCAGTATGTCAGAGGCGCCGCCCTCTGGCCATTTGGGTCAGTTTCGACAGCAGTAGCAATCTTCAAAAAAATTCAATTTTTACATAAATTTAGGCATACCACCAGCTCCTACACAAGTTGTAAACTAAAATGAAGCTTATAGACAACTTTAAAATATCAAAAATAAGCCTAAATCTACAAATTTAGCCATCAAAATACCCAATTTCAGAATTGAAGCTTAATAAAAATAAAAATACATAAACTTCAATTAAATCCACCACTCACATATTTCTCCAGCCGAAATTGTTTTTAGCTTGATGAATTCGAATTCTTCTTTCAATTCCAGACCACTAGCCTCTCTCTATTGCTTCTGCCATCTCCTTATTCTCCTCCCTCTTTTCTTCTTCTTCCATCACCATGCTTTTTCATCCCAACAACTCTCATTCTTCTTCCTTTGGTCCTTCTTCTTTTCTTTCTTACCTTCTCACTCCACTCACTTCCATTTGTTACACTTTAGTCATTTCTTTTCTTTACAATTTTATCCTTACTTATTTAATTATTCCACACATATCAATAATTATTCTTATCATTTCTCAAAAATAATATTAACTCAAATGATAAAATAATACATCTTTAAATAATACTAATTAACTCCAATCATTATTATTAATTAACTAAAAATAATAAAATCCTTAATTGTTATTAATAAACAGTAATCCGGTTCTAGGACACGAATGTTACAATTATCCCCTACTACAAGAAATTTCATCCTCGAAATTTATACAAGCTTAAAACAATTACACAAGTCCTGGGTATCTATGCCTCATATCATCCTCTCGCTCCTAAGTAGCTTCCTCTTGAGAGTGATTCTTCCATAATACTTTAACTATGGGAATAATCTTGTTTCTCAAAATTTTATGTTCCCTAGCCAAAATTGCTATATGAGCCTCTTCATAACTTAAATTCTCTTTCAACTCCATAGGTTGCTCCTTCAAAATATGAGTGGGGTCACTTCTATATCTCCTCAACATAGATACATGAAATACATTATGCGCTCCCTCAATAGATGAAGGTAATGCTAACCGATAGGCCACCGGTCCAATTCTTTCAATCACCTCATACGGTTCTATAAACCTAGGACTCAACTTTCCCCGTTTCCCAAACCTTATCACCCCTTTCCATGAAGATATTTTCAAGAAAACTCTATCACCCACATTAAACTCGATGTTAGTCCTCTTCAAATTGGCATAACTCCTCTGCCTATCTTGAGCTGCCTTAAGGTTGGTTCTAACTATCTAAAGATTATTCGTAGTAATCTGAACCAATTCAGGACCTAACAACTTTCTTTCTCCTGCTTCATCCCAGCAAATAGGAGTTCTACATCTCCTACCATACAAAGCCTCAAATGGTGCCATGTTTAAACTACTCTGATAGCTATTGTTGTACATAAATTCCATCAATGGTACTTGTTTGTCCCAGTTACCACCAAAGTTTAAAGAACTAACTCTCAACATATCTTCTAGCACTTGGATGGTTCTCTCAGATTGTCCATCCGTCTGAGGGTGAAAAGTAGTACTAAATCTCAATCTAGTACCTAGTGCTTCCTGCAAACTCGGCCAGAATCTCGAAATGAACCTCGAATCACGATCTGACACAATAGATATGGGCGTTCCATGCAATCTAATTATCTCCCTAATATATAATTCTGCCAACTTATTCAGACTGTAAGTTATCTTAATCGGTAAAAAATGGGCAGATTTCGTCAATCTGTCCACGATCACCCATACTGCATCATTCCCTTATTGTGTCCTTGGCAATCCAACCACAAAGTTCATGGTTATATGCTCCCACTTCCATTCCGGCATAGGCAATGATTACAATAAACCAGCTGGATGTCGATGTTCAGCTTTAACTTGCTGATAAGTCAAACATTTGAAAACATATTATGCAATGTCCTTCTTCATCCCTTTCCACCAGTAATTCTCTTTCAAATCCTGGTACATCTTGGTACTTCCAGGATGCATTGTATAAGCAGAACAATGCGCTTCCTCCAAAATTTCCCTTCTCAACTCCTCTTTATTCGGTACATAGATTCTTTTCCCCATCTTTAATACTCCTTGCTCATCACAGTTCAAAACTTTATTCTTTCCACTCTTTATATATTCCATCCATCGCAACACTTCTTCACCCGTTTGTTGAGCTTGAACAATCCATTCCATCAACAATGGCCTCACCTTCAAATTGGTTAAAATACAGTCAGGTGCATTTACATTAAGCTCGAAGTTCAACTTCCTGAGTTCGATCAATATGGGCACCTTAGTAGCATGAATATAATGCAAATTTCCAGTCGATTTTCGACTAAGAGCATCTGCTACAACATTACCCTTACCCAGGTGGTACTCGATCGTATAATCATAATCCTTCAGCAACTCCACCCATCTTCTTTGTCGCATATTCAAGTCCTTCTGGCTGAGAATATACTTGAGACTCTTATAATCCGTGAATATTTAGCACGTTTCCCTATAAAGATAATATCTCCATATCTTTAGGGCAAAAATTACCACTGCTAATTCTAAATCATGTGTGTGATAGTTTTGCTCATGAGGTCATAATTATCTGGATGCATAAGCAATGACTTTGCCTTCTTGCATCAATACACAACCTAAACCTTATTTGGAAGAATCACTATACACCACAAATCTACCACCTTCCATTTGAAGTGTCAAAATAGGAGCAGTAGTCAACTTCTCATTCAGAATCTCAAAACTCTGCTGACACTCAGGAGTCCATCGATAACGCACATCCTTTCTCAATAACTTAGTCATAGGTGATGCAATTATCGAGAAATCTCGTACGAACCTCTTATAGTATCCAGCCAAACCCAAAAAACTCCTGACTTCCGTCACACTCCTAGGTGGTTCCCAATTTACTATAGCCGCTATCTTATTCGGATCCATATACACTCATTCTACAGAGATCACGTAACCCAAGAAAATTACTCTATCCAACCAAAATTCACACTTACTGAATTTGGCATAAAGTTGTTTATCCCTCAAAGTACTCAGCACAATCCTCAAGTGTTCTTCATGCTCCAAACTAGACTTAGAATACACTAAAATGTCATCGATAAATACAATTACAAACCTATCCAAGTAAGGTTTGAAAACTCTATTCATCAGATCCATGAATGTTGTAGGTACATTTGTCAGTCCAAACGGCATCACTAAGAACTCGTAGTGTTCGTATCTCATTCTAAATGCAGTCTTAGGCACATCCGACTCTTTAATCCTCAATTGATGGTACCGATACCTCAAATTAATCTTAAAAAATACTGTAGCTCCCTGAAGTTGATCAAATAAATTCTCTATTCTCGGCAGTAGGTACTTATTTCTAATAGTAACCTTATTTAACTGCCTGTAATCTACATACAATCTCATAGACCCATCCTTCTTTTTAACAAATAACATCGGTGCTCCCCAGGGTGAAAAACTAGGTCTAATAAAACCTTTATCTAAAAGCTCTTACAACTGCACTTTTAAATCCTTCAATTCCACTAGAGCCATCATATATGGAGCTTGAGATATGAGCGAAACACCCGACAACAATTCAATCTCGAACTCAATATCTCTCTCAGGGGGTAATCCCGGTAATTACTCTGGAAACAAATCTCCAAATTCATTAACTACGGGTACCTCCTTCAATTCCTTTCCCTCTTTATGCTTATCCACCACAAAAGCTAAATAGGCATCACATCATTTCCTAAGATGCTTCATAGTTGTCATAGTATAAAGTATCTTAGTTGAAGCTTTTCTATCATCTCCCATAAAACATACTTTTCTACCATCTTTTTTTTCAAAAATCACCTTCATTTCAAAATAATCTACATTGGCCTTATATCGACTTAACCCATCTATGCCTAAAATAGCATCAAAGTCACTCAATGGAAAATGCATAAAATCCCATTCTAACTCATCCTCTCATATCCTTATAACAACACCTCTAGTGATCTTATCATAAATCACACTAACTCCCATAGGCATACTAACCAAAATAGGTTTATTTCTATCAAACAGTTCTAACTTATTATGCAGCACAAATGTAGAGGATATAAATGAGAATGTTACACCCAGATCAATCAATACACATGCTAACTTATCACAAATAGAAGTCATACCCTTAATGACGTCCGGTGCATTCTCCACCTCTTTCTCAGTAACTGCATAGATCCTCACTTGCTAAACATTTCCAGATGCACTGGTTTGCCCCAGGTGCCTCTCCTGAGCTTGTGGAGCCCTACTAACTTCACTTCTTACCCCAACAGTTCTTGCAGCAGTTAGAGGTCTACCAACTCTCCCGAATCTAGGAGCACTCGACTCTTGCACTGAGGGTTCCCCAAACATTCCCTTAGTACATTTACGGGCATAGTGTCCCATCTCATTGCACTTGAAATAGTGCACATTACTCCTAGCACAACTGCCCATATGGTTCTTCTTACATAAATTACACTAGGGCATATTCATCCCTCCTCTCGGTGCATTCCCAAAACTACTAGGTCAAAACACTAGTATTGGCCGCCTTACAGACATCTGACTTCCTTGAGGTTGAAAGTTTCCCCATGACCGTACATTGCTTCGTGAATAGGGAGTGAACCTGGATTTTTGACTATTGCTTCCCCTCCAATGTTATCTCGAAGATCCCTCAGGTTGATAGGATTTAGCCTTTGTTACTGATTCAAACTTTTTGTCAAGTCTCTCATATTCCATCGCTTTCTCGACCCAACCTCTAAAGGTCGTACCAGTATACAGATTCAGCTTTCCTCTCAAGGATATGTGCAGTCCATCCCGAAACTTATCGATCTTGGTTTCTTCTGTGGAGTACATATCCTTCGCATACTGATACAGTTCCTCAAACTTATCAGTATAATCTCTGACGGACAATGATCCTTGCATCAGATTCACAAATGTCACTTTCCTTTGCTTCTGAAAAGTCTCCGTCAAATACTCTATACTAAACTCTTGCTTCAGGAGTTGCCACGTAAGCAATTATCGATAAAGATTCTTAATTCTTGTTAACTAGTCATCTGCCTTATCGAACATAAGCCCATATACATTGTTTACCTTTTCAACATCACTCAACTGTAGTGCGTTGAAAGCTTTATCCACTGTCTTAATCCACTTGTCTGCTTGTCCAGGGTCTAGCGTTCCGTGAAAATTATAAGCTCCACACTTCTTCGCATGTTCAATGATATCTCTGGACTTCCGATACCACTCACGTTCAGCCAACACCGTTGCCATTATTCTTGCTAGATCGGTAGCATCGATATACACTACCGGGGCTACTGGCTGGACTGGAACATCTCGATGTATCTCCGGCGGTGGTACATAATACATATTCCTCACTCTTCGAGGAACACGCTCAAAAATTAAGGCTGAAGCAGCCAATATAGAACTGCCTTGCGGACTAGCAGTACGAACATTCAGCCTATCGCCTCTCTCATTGCCAACAGAAGCTGACGATGGAGATGATTCTCTCATAGACATCTGACTCCTAGTAGGAACATCTGCTATTTCTACCAGTCTTATATCATCAGGTTTGACGTCACTTCCTCTTCCTCTACCTCTAGCTCTACCCCTACCACACTCTCTACCAAGACCTCTATTATGATTCCCAATCATTCCACCTCTAGTTCTTGCCATTCTCTGAAAATCAAAATCACAAACTTTATAAATTCTCATCATCAATATTTATACACTTCTGTAATCATAGTTCATCACTTCAACATTTTTCAATATACTTAACATATAACATAATATTTCTTAGTGTCTACAGAACCTAATAACTTTAAGCTTTGATACCAAACTTGTCACACCTTATCCTCAATTTAACCACTAATACCAAATTATATACAATAACCATAGTTATTACATTCTTAATACACTTAGTGAGCTTTTAAGGTTATAATACAAACACTTAATGAGATAAATGAAACCTATATAAATTAAAACTATTCATTCTTACATCGATATTCTTACTTAGGAACTCATCACAATACAAATAATAATATCATCGCTTAGATAATATTTTTCTTAAAATTTCTATGCCAATTCCTCACCATTTTAATCATATACATCCATTCACAATTAAACTCGATATGGCAACCAAACACATCATAATATACCAAGATCAGAGATATATATATCATAAGCACTGTGGTGTTAACCATCCATCCATACAATAAATATATACATCATCAAATATAAACACAATCAGAGTACTAGATGCTAATACAAATAATATACAATACAACATCATTTGCCCTAGCATCTAACTCTAAGGTCATCGGATCTCAGTCCGACACAATATGGTGGTGGCAGCAAAGATAGTAGTAGCAACACAAGTCCTGGCCTAACCCTCAACAAATATACTAGCCCAGTGACTCAAAAATAAATCTCCAGATAGTAGGCTCAAAGGGTGTATAATGGCCATAGGCAAAAAGACCAAAATAATACATCCACAAGACTACATTACACCCATGTAAGGGCGACCTCAACATCCAAGGAGGTGGAATAAGTGATGCGGAAGATAAAATAGACGCTATCCTTATGCTCCTCCCATACGGACGAGACTCGTGCATCAGCTCCTATAGGCACAACAGTGACCTTAAACACCAGCTCCTCATCCGCATCATGGCAAACCACATACTGTACCTGGGTCTCCGCAGGCGTAATCTCGTAGTGTAACATCCGTGTCCTAAAACTGAATTACTGTTCATCAATGTTAATTAAGAATGTTATTACTATTGTTAATTAACATTGGTGATTTAAGATTTGTTTGCCACTGTTATGAATAGATGATTTGGAGTTCGAATATTCAGTAATTAAGTCAATAATTGATATCGAATAAACTTGTGGTATGGAATTAAAGTTGATAAGACAATTTAGTCATTGTGAGCTTAAGTGCTGATCACACTTAAGTTATTATATCCATAACTTAATTGAATGTACGTTAAGGATTGATGTATGATTGAGGCTACACCCGTTAATAAGGCTTTGAGAATATTATAAGTTACGAT
>CATIWO010181983.1:0-11985 GCA_949673435.1 Macaranga tanarius
GCAGTGGCTCTTCCTCTATTTCGTCTTTGTCGCCACTGTCCTAAGTCTCCGCCCTTGTATCCTGATTTGTATGGCAAGTGCAGAGAAATGGCCAAGCGCATAAAAAAGCATACGCTTCTTTTGTTTGACTTTACTTTAAACTAATCACTTATTCAGGGTTAAGCATATCGAAGGCATTATTCTCGGTCCATGTTGGTCAGTATACACTTCTGACCACTACTGTATACTGTATGCAGAGGAAAACTACGTGCAACTCCAATCCAAGTTTACACATCTGCCACAACAATTCTAGATGCACATGCAAGTAACTATAGTGCTAGATGGTCATTACCTGTTGATTTTGACTTTTATTACCTTGTTAGACTTCAATTCTGTGAGATTTCAAGCAAAATTCATCAAAATGGCCAAAGAGTTTTTCTTGTTCATATCAATAATCAAACTGCTGAAGACCATGTCAATATTTTTTTTTATTAGAGCTATGGTGCTGGAATTCCTACCTACAGAGATTACATTGTGAATCTTTCCAGACATAGTGAAGGCGTAAAATATTTGCCAATTTCTGTGAGAAGTGACAAAAGATCATCAGCACGTCCCATTTTAAATGGTTTGGAAATTTTTAAGTTGTCTGACAATTCACACAATCTTGCAGGACCGCATTTTTTTGGAGTAATACATTCACATATGAATTTTTCAGATATCGAAGATCACAGCATAAATATAGTTAACAGGGTAGCCTATGGTGCCACATAATCTTGCATATCTCGTTGACTATCTTCTCATTTTCGAGATGTCTAGAGGAGAACATCAACCAATTCTCTACACCATTCTATTGAGGTTCTGGTATTGGCAGCCCATTGTCAAGCATGAAGACTCTTTCATCATACTGCATGGAAGTTGAACAAATTTATTTGGAGTTTATGATGGGGGCGCGTGTCTAAGGGAGAGAGAGGGTAAGAATGATTGACTAAAAACTTTTAGGTTCTAATTGATATTTTTATATGTAATAGGTAATGAATATAGATAGGGTAAAGGTGCATTTTCACCCCTAATGTTTATACCGATGAGCACATATGCCCCTAACATTTTTTTTAGACCATTTAAGCACAAAATTAAGTTTTTTCTGTATTTTTGGCCTCTCATTTAACGGTGTTAACTCAAACGTTAAATGAGGGACCAAAAATACAAAAAAAAAAAAAATTGTGATTAAATGGTCCAAAAAAATGTTAGGGACATATGTGCTCCTCGATATAAACATTAGGGGTGAAAATGTACCTTTGCCCTTTTTTAATTAGTTTGATTTTAAATTTTAAAATTAAAATAAATTTGTTTTATTTTATTACAAATTTAAAAATCTGCATGTGAAGAACAGGACACCGGGAGATTGTGATGATGTGTGCAGCCATATGGTTTGCTACCTGGCAGAACTTTAAATTTATCTTTACAGAAATTTAACATTTTTATTTACATCTCAGCAAATCTGTCTTTTAACTGTAGCCGTGATGCGGATGCCACATGCAACACCCCAAATTTATAATTTTATGAAAAAAAAAACTGATAAGGCCCAAATCTGGAGGCCTCACCCAATGAAGCTTAAACAAGCTTGAAGTTGCTTCAGGGCCGATACATGAGATCGCAGGCCTAAACGTATTATAAGTTTATAACCAACGTCCCACATTTTAGATCTGCTCAATTGCAACACGAACCGCCGAAAACGACGCAATGGAAAACCACCGATCTTAAACATTTTTTTTTTTAAAAAAAAAGCCACGATTCTGCAAGAGTCCAGAATCTGCTCTCTTTCGATCCAATTTCTTAATCTCACTAATGGAGGACGCCTATGCCAGATCAGTTGCTGAGGTAATATCCGTACTCCGCTGCATTCAGTGTACATTACTTGAGCAATTTCAAATGTGAGTGGTCATTTTGATGAGAAGCTTCGGAACGTGATTTTTTTAAGACTGTTTTGATCAGGTTTTGGATTTTTTTGGAGTGGACCCGGCCAAGGGTCTTAGTGATTCTCAGGTGGTATTCTGTTTCATTAGAATTTGAGTTCAATTTTTTTTTTTTATGTTGTTGTAGAAGTGGTACTTGATGAGTTGGAGTATAAAGTTATGAGTTGTTGATTTCAGGTGGCTTTAAATGCAAACGTTCATGGTAGAAACGGTAAGTTGATTTTGTTTTCAGTACTTATGTTTTAGAATATTCGGCTGTGAATCTTTATATGACCTGCTGTTATTCTTATTTTCTGGCAAATTGATTTTATTTCTGCTAGAATATAATTTTCAGTACAGACATTGACTTTTTCTTTTTTCCTTTTTTTTGGTGTCTGTCTCATGTCTGCTAATTCTTGGCTAATGTGATTGCAGTGCTGCCTGAAGAGAGAAGTAAGTAGCTGTCATTTTCCTCTCATCAGTCATTACGTTTATAATTGAGCACCTCTGTTCTATGTATAGAATCATCGTGACGATGGTTGTATATTTATAATTAATCAGAATGGCCGTTGGATTACCTATCGGTTGATTTTGACTTGACTGAAATGAGGTTTTATGTATGTTATCTCTTAACTGTTATACATTTCATAACTTACTCAATGCAGGGACTCCCTTCTGGAAATTGGTTTTGAAGCAGTTTGATGATTTGCTTGTTAAAATATTGATTGCTGCTGCTGTTGTTTCTTTCATTTTGGCTTTGATTAATGGGGAGAGAGGATTAACAGCATTTTTGGAGCCTTTTGTAAGATACGATATCTCTTCTGTTTGGCTGAGCTGATTCTATTTATGCAATATTCAGCTATACTGGTTTTTAGTGTCCATATCAATTGTGGAGATATAAGTGATTTCTTTGTCCAGTTCAGGGCAGGCTAAGCCAGGCATGGTTTACGGCAGAGCTTATTAATCAATTCTCGATCTATGTCTCATGCATTTTCATTTCGTAGTTGTTGATGCTCATTACTGTTTAATGGTTGCATTATTATACACCTTTTAGAAGAAAAAAAGGGCAAATAACATAGACAATTATATCTTTTATGGACTAGGCCATTTTGGTCTAATGAATGAAATGAAGGCTTTTTCTAACTTAATGTGAGGCGGCTGGCTAGAAATTGATGCTTCTTATTGTGAAGTTTTTAGAATGATGCAGATGTACTTTAATCCATTTGTGATTCGATAAAAACAGCTGACATGATCTGGTATATGTGTCTTGTTATTTTAGTGATGTCTGTCATATTTCTCTACACACAGTCCCCACATAGGAGTGTGTCTATTGCCTGGATCTTCAAGTCTATGTGCTTGATCTATGCTCAATCATCTCATGCCTTTTTTTATGTTGATTTTGTAACTTGTGCAGGTCATATTATTGATTTTAGCCGCCAATGCAGCAGTAGGGGTAATTACAGAAACAAATGCTGAAAAGGCTCTTGAAGTAAGTTCCGAAGTTCTAATAAGTTGCAATGATCAAAATATATAGCCCTCAACTAATAAGTGATTTGGTGGCGTAATGCTTTACCATCACTTTGATTTTCTCCTTTTTTTGGGTTGTATAATATAAAGAAATTTAAACTTATGGAATTATGATTGATTCTTCTATTTTAGGTATAAATTATGAATTGGTACTACACAACGTCATCTCATTCTGATAATGATTTTTGCTTTTATTGCTTGTAGGAGTTACGTGCCTACCAAGCTGACATTGCAACTGTGCTTCGAAATGGTAAAGCCAAAAAATAAAATCCAAATGGTTGTGAATTTGTAAAAGCAGATGTTTTTTTATTATTTCATTGCTTTTTGTGATTTTCACAGATAGCACAAGAAATTGCTAAAAATGTTTATATATTTGTTTATTTGTTTATTTTTTCCTCAATCCATGTGCAACTTTTATTGCAGGTTGCTTTTCCATACTTCCTGCAACAGAGCTTGTTCCAGGTGATATTGTGGAAGTTAGTGGTGAGTCCATCATGTATATTTATCTTGAGAGTTAGTTAATTACTATCATAATCATCATGATCTTAGAGCAATTAACTTTAAATTTTGTGTTATGAATCAGTGGGATGCAAGGTTCCAGCTGACATGAGAATGATTGAGATGCTGAGTGATCACTTACGTGTTGATCAGGCAATTCTTACTGGTATATCTGCCTTTTATCTTGATATTGCCTATGAACACTTTAAATATTAGTAATGTTTCAAGTTCTAGCTTATTTGTCTAGGAAAACGGAACAAAGCAATTGCGTATTTTGTAATTAACTATTATTAACATGTTTTTTCTTTTTCTTTCTGAATATATGTGCATGAGAACTTGGAAAGTGTCCTCTATTTTAAGCTTTAAACATGATAGCCATTTTATCATTTTCTGTGTGCACGTTCTCTGTTTTTCTAGTTGGGGGCATTCTGATTCTATTGATGAGTGCTACAAGGATGTGCATTATCTGATGTTACGGTATGATTTTGTTTGATGATGATGATAGGTGAGAGCTGTTCTGTCGAAAAAGAACTCAAGCCCACCACTGCAATAAATGCTGTATACCAAGATAAGACAAATATTCTTTTTTCGGTAATAATTCTTTATTCTGGGCATTTCTGAACTGACATCTATGTACTTTACGTAATGAATCTACTAATTTGTTTTCAAAGACATTAGTTTGGATTGTCATTTGGCATTTGTCTGTGAGATGGAATGAGTATGCTACTTTATGGAGTCTAGCTTGATAAAGTGTGCTCATGAAAGAAAGTAGATTATGTGTTTTTATTTCCTTTAGCAAATAAAGAGACTACATACTAAAAATTAAAGCTAAGATGGCAGTAAGGGTTTGCAAAATCGGGCATTCTAGATATCAGTCAAGACGTGTGTAGTTGAGTTGGTCATTTCACTGCACTCAACTTCAATGGGAAGACAAAGTAAAGTGATCATAATTTGAGATGTTGCAGTCAATTAATCAAAGAAAGATGAATCATGATATAAGTGCAATGCTATGCTATTTCTCAATGTATGAAAGTAAATGAGGTTTTCCATTTGTCTTGGCTACCAGGGCACAGTAGTGGTTGCTGGTCGGGCAAGGGCTGTTGTTGTTGGAGTTGGTGCCAACACTGCCATGGGCAGCATACGTGATTCCATGCTGCAAACAGATGATGTAAGGATTATAAATCTTTACTTTTTAATAGTATTTCATGAAAGCATTTTGAATTTGTGTGTGTGTGGCTACATGTGGTATGTAAGAGAATGCATTTTAGTTTGTTTTTCTTTCCCACATTCTCTTTTTCTTTCCCCGTATAATGCATTTCAACGAAGTTGTTTTTGTGGCTATAATGTTGATGAATTGTTACCACACAGAATATTTTTGGGGTATTAGGCATTTAGGCTGTTGAGCTAGGCGAAGTTTATCACTGAGGTGTTTGTTTCCTGATTTGGTTTCTTGGCTGTGTGTAGTTGGCTTTGGAATTCATGTTATAAATTTATGTGCAATATTTCAATATATGCATCTATTTCTTCTTCTTACTGTTATGTGCTTAAAGATTTAATTCTTTTATTCAGAAAATAAGCGTTATCTGAATTGTTCTCTTGCTGTAAGCCATACTTGTACAATCAAAATGCTTATTTATACATCCTTTTGCAGGAAGCAACACCATTGAAGAAGAAGTTGGATGAATTTGGTACTTTTTTGGCCAAGGTAATTGAAGTTTTCTACTTTCCCATGTTTAATGTGCCAGATAGCGTTTTATCCTCTATAGATGCTTTTTTATCATTTGCCTTTTCTCAATTCTTAGTACTTTGTGAAGTTGAGTTCCAGGATCAGATAAAAAGTGCATTTACCTCCTTTCACATCTATATCTTAAGTTTGCATAAATTGAATTCCTAACAGAATGAACAAATGCAAACTTAGTATAGGTTGGGTCTACAAGAAACTAGGCAGCAGAATACTGTTTCCATTTTGAACAAATTTTGTTAATAGTTTCCCGCAGCCAGTTTTTTTCTTGCTTTTCATGTGGAATCACAGAGTTTGACTGATGGGGACTAGTGAAGAAAGATGTGTTTTCACATAGATGGTCCCTGATTATGACGTTTTATAATGTTTGATTGTCATTACTTAGTTTGTCAGAACTATGCACCCTGTGTAATCTTGAAACTAGCTTTATATTTGCTGATAGCCGTGGTTGCATCTCTTTATGCCATTTAACATTTATTATGATGAATTCAGGTTATTGCGGGAATATGTATACTAGTATGGGTTGTAAATATAGGCCATTTTCGTGATCCTTCCCATGGCGGGTTCTTGCGTGGTGCAATCCACTATTTTAAGGTATTGTTTTGCAGATGAGGTCCTTTCTGTATTTGCATTCAGAATAATAAACTGGTATTAGCACTCAAATTCATTTTCATATTCTAAGGTTGTCTTCTTTCCTGGAGTTTTCTCACCATTTAATGCATCCTTATCTTTTCTGGCTTTTAGGCATGTCATTTAGCATTGAAAAAGTTAAGCACTTTCCCCAAGAAATGACAATTCCTATTTGGATGCTGTGGTAACTTTTGTTAGGATTAATGAGACTACATGATCTTTTCACATTTATGAACTGTCAGGCTTCACTCCCATCTATATTGAAGTGTTCTACCTCTACATGTTTAGTCAAGTTAATCATTTCATATCCTTTTTTTCTTTTTTGTTTTATTTGTCCCCTTCTTTTGTCATGTTGAAGTAGTTGGAGTTCTAATTTCAGCAATCTGCGTGGTTGCGCTGAATTATCATTTCAGCAGCCCAATAGATAATCCATCTTCTATCTTCTACCTTCAAATTCTATAGTTTTTCTTGTTGATTTTACGATTGTCCTTGTTCTCTTATTATGCTTATTTTATGGCTGGGTGAATTAATTTATCATGCCTTCCTAGATTGCAGTTGCTCTTGCAGTTGCAGCAATTCCTGAAGGGCTTCCTGCTGTTGTTACAACGTGAGTGTTCTGAATTATTCTTCAAATTTTAGATGATAAATAGTTATTTTTCCTTTTTTTTTCAAGGACATTGATCAAAAACTGTTGCGTGTAATGAGTTATCAAGGTGTCCAGCACATTTTAAGATCTTAATAAGTTGAGATATTGAATTAAAACTCTGAAATAGCACAGATGTCAACCTGGTATTGTTAAAGGATTGTCCATTCCACGCAGTTATTAAGTACCTCAATTTGCTTGCACAAACCTTAAAATGCCCACCAGGATTGTCGAAATGCAATATTCCTTGTGACATTTTATATTTGTGGTAAATGAACTTTCTACGGCCACTACCACCAGGTTGTTCTTGTAAGCTTGCTTTCTTTTGATTGGAAACTTTGATCCCAATTTTTGCTCCTGATGCTTCTTTTTCTTTTCCATTCTAGGTGTTTGGCCCTTGGAACAAAGCGCATGGCTCGGCTGAATGCCATTGTACGCTCCTTGCCATCAGTTGAGACTTTAGGCTGCACAACAGTGATTTGCAGTGACAAGACTGGTACTTTGACAACTAATATGATGTCCATCTCAAAGGTAACCACCTCAGAACATGCAGATATTGAACCACAAATTATGAGTTCTCTAGCTGTATACTTTTTTGAATTTTGGTTGATATCTTGTATTGAAATAAATTAGAGGTTTTCCTTAATTAACAGTTTCATATCTCAAACATTTTTATCAAGTATGTGGTGCATGCATGAAATGCTACTTTTTAGCTGTCACTCTTCCTGTGTTTTTTGTTGTGTTCTAAAGATATCCATTTTTCCCTTAAATAGTATCATGTCATTCTCTTAATATATAAATTGTGAAATACAATAGGAAAGAGAAATCTGATGCTGATTGAAGAGTTTTTCATTCATTTAATTGAAGCATCTTTGCTGAATAGATATATTTTTAGTCCAAATGAATTGGATTCCTGGAGTAACACTATAGTAGTTTGTACTTTGCTATTGTTTGCATATTTAACTTTGCTTATGTAATTGGGTTTCATTGCTATTATGTCCCCAGATATGTGTTGTTCACTCTCTTCAGCTTCATCCTGTGATCGCTGAATACAGTGTCAGTGGGACAACCTATGCTCCAGAAGGCATAATTTTTGACAGCAGTGGAACACAGGTAGAGGAGTTATTATATTATGGGGCTCAATTCATATAGGCTAGTCTTATGGAACCATACATATTCGGCGGCTATTTTTTTTTTTTTTTGGTGAACAATGGCAAGGTATAAGTTGCTCTTTGTTTTTTTCCTTCAGGATTCCAATTAACATTACGTCTGTGTTAATTGAATTCCTTTTGCAGCTTGAATTTCCAGCTCAGTTGCCTTGTCTTCTTCACATGGCAATGTGTTCAGCCCTGTGCAATGAGTCTGTCTTACAGTATAATCATGATAAAGGAAACTATGAAAAAATTGGAGAGTCAACTGAAGTAGCATTGCGTGTTCTGGCAGAGAAGGTTGATTCATCTACTTATGACCAATATGCCTTCTCTATCTTCTATATACTGTCTCTCTCCCTCTGTACTTTTTCTGGTGAAATTTTGCAGTTTAATCCTTGAATATGCATGTTTGCTTGTATTCAGGTTGGCCTTCCTGGCTTTGATTCTATGCCTTCTGCACTGCATATGCTGAGCAAGCATGAGCGTGCCTCTTACTGCAACCACTATTGGGAAAACCAATTCAAAAAGGTTTACTTTTAGAATTTTCAATATAATTTTTTTAAAAAAAATTTTATTTTTAGCCGTATGGGTTGCCATTGATAATTTAGTATAATTTTCAATGCTGAGGTTTCTACTTGTTTTTGCTGCCTCATCAGTTGGAAATTGATTATGAACCTGTTGGCTTGCCTAGTATCCTCACATTTTTACTTTTCATTTTCTTTCTAGTCTTTTTTCTTTCATATAACGAATTCCATAGTCAGTTGTCTTGTTTGATCGGTATTGGCATGCTTATATTTCTTTAATATATTGCTTAAGAGATATTACATACAAAGCAACTGGTTAGAGAAAAATTCAGGTCAAGCTGTTGGAAATTGTAAGAATGTTATATTGATCCCATAATGTGAACTTTCTTGATTTTTTTTAAAACTAAACGCTTTGATTTTTTTTAAAACTAAACACTTTGATGTTCTATAGGTTTCTGTTCTAGAATTCTCTCGTGATCGGAAAATGATGAGTGTATTATGTAGTCGAAAACAGACCGAGATTATGTTTTCAAAAGGTGCTCCAGAGAGTATTATCTCTAGATGCTCCAAAATCCTTTGCAATTATGATGGTTCCACTGTTCCACTGTCTGCTGCTGTCCGAGATGAGATAGAGTCAAGGTTCCACAGGTTAGAATTGCGTGGACTGTTTAACTATTACTACTTGCATAGATGACAGTTTAACTATTACTACTTGCATAGATGCTTTAGAACCTAATATCTGCTGTCATCATTTAACACTGCATCGAACTTCACATTTTTTAAATATTTTTTTTTGTTTGGTTTAGAATCGTGGTTTTCATTGTTTGGGCACCCATGTTTGTTGTCAGTTTTGCAGGAAAAGAAACATTAAGATGTCTGGCTTTGGCCATGAAACAGATGCCTGCAGGCCAGCAGAGCATCTCCTTGGATGATGAGAAGGACCTTACATTTATTGGGTTGGTATGCTTTCTGTTCAAATTAGAATAATTAACCTTACCCATGTAGGCTACCTCTACTCTTAACTGTATCAAGTGCTACTCATATGGATATGTTCTTTGTTTTTATACTTCCATATGTGTATCTCTGTTGCAATTTCTTTTGTTTCAAGCTGTGTTTTATGTGCATGTACACATTTATCCCCTCACCATCTCTATTAAGGTTCTGAAAAGTGTTTTACTTCACATTTAAAAAATTTATTTTCCTGAACTTTAATTAAAGGTTGGGATGCTTGATCCACCGCGAGAGGAAGTGAGAAATGCTATGCTTTCATGCATGACTGCTGGTATACGTGTTATTGTAGTCACTGGGGACAACAAGGTAATTCAGAGTCATAATATATACTCTAGTGTTATCTGGCATCAGTTATGTTACAATCATCTTTGTAGCAGCGTTTTTAATAGAAGACATTGTTGCAGTCAACAGCTGAATCACTTTGTCGTAAGATTGGTGCTTTTGATGACTTGGAAGATTTTACTGGACGCTCATATACAGCCTCTGAGTTTGAAGAACTTCCTGCTTTGCAGCAAACACTGGCTTTGCAACGTATGGCACTGTTTACCAGGTATAATTTATGCAATTTATCGTATATTTTGTCCAGTTCCATGCTTACACCGTCTTCCTTACTGGAGCATTCTGCTATATTCCTTGTTTGAACTCAAGTTATTTGCTGAATTAAGTATTCATTTGATTGACGTCCATTCTTTTGCTAATTTATTAGGGTTGAACCTACTCATAAAAGGATGCTAGTGGAAGCCTTACAGCATCAAAATGAAGTGGTACACCTTCTGATTTTTGTCACCTGAATGTTTTCTTGCATTAATGCTAGCAGATTTAGACACATGCTATATGCACGTCAACAGGCAACTTATTTTTGCAAACAGAATCTATATTTTAATAATACCTTTTTCAACTCCTTTTCTATCGGTCATTGAAGATAAGTGAAGTTCAAATTTTAAGCATGAGGAAATAATTACTCCTGTAGGATCTGTAAAATGAACATAGATATGATGAAATAATTTGGTTAGTTAACCTAATTATTGCATCTGCATGAAAAGTTGTCTAAATATTTAATGATTTATTAAAGAATTAAGATGTATGATGAAGGGTTTTCAAGAAATTTTATACGACGAATGTTTTTCTTTTTCTTTTGTCTAATAAACTTTTGTCAGTTACTCATTAATTCTTGGCATAGATTTGTGACATTCTTAAACTGCTAAGTTTGAATGACTTATTTCAGTCTTCATGTCAGCATGCATGTTATGCAGTTCATTATTTCTTTCCTTGCACACCTTTGATGTAGCAGATGCCATTGAACATAAGCATGGAGTTTGAAATTGTATTTGAAATTGATAGACTATATTGCATGGCCTATCAGTGGTATTGGGCCTGTCAGGAAGAAGAGCAACAAGCGAAGCTATTGCTCTGTTCACAGTATCATTGCAGTTTAAGTGTCTGTCACGGACATACTTAACTTTAACTTTATCTATTTTCATTATCTTGGATCCTGCAGTTTATCCGGAAGATAATGTTTCTTGTAAAATGTATCCATCATGGTTGTCTGGTAGTAGCGACAAAATCAAAATGTGCTGAGCAAAGCTAGCAGTAGGGGTGTTCATGGCCTCCGAAATGGCCGAACCGACCCTATTCGGTTCGGTTCGGTTTGTATTTTTAAAATTTTTGAATTTTTAGGACCGAACCGAACCAAAATTTGGTTCGGTTCGGTTTTATGTAAAAAAATTTTATATTAACCGAAATAACCGATTTTTTTATTTTTTATTTTAATTTTTCTAAATATTTGTTAAAAATATATACAAATTTAATATAAAAATAATCAATAATTTAAAATTTTCGGTTCGGCCGGTTCGGTTTTTTACCCAAAAATTTTGGTTTGGTTCGGTTCTAATTTTTTAAAATTCGGTTATTTCGGTTCGGTCAGAAAAATGCCCAAAAACCGACCGAACCGACCGATGAACACCCCTAGCTAGCAGGGTAGGATTTTGGGAAAGTGTGACTTTGAGTCTAAAGCTAAAGGACTGAAACAAAATTTAAGTGAAACATGAAAGCTTAATGGAGTCATGGAAAATCATTCGACGGGTGAATAGATTTCTCAAGAAACAATTAAATAAATGAAAGCATAGGTAAAGTGAGAATATTGAGATGAATTTGTTAATGTAAGTTTATTGTAAGAGATAAAGTATATGATGTTGAGAGAAAATAGAAAAAACATAAAGAGAGCTTGTTCACACTGAATTGGAAAGGAAAGAGCTGCAAACTGCAGATGTAAGGAGCAATTTGATTGAAGTTAATAGTGTTGTACGAAAACGGGATAAAACCATGGACA
>CATIWO010182011.1:0-18769 GCA_949673435.1 Macaranga tanarius
GCAAAATGAATGCACAAATAAGGAGTGATCATGGGCCTTTCATATTCCTATTATAACATTTAGAATATTACAATTGGGCCTAGCCCAAAAAAAGCCTTCATTCCATGAGCCTCCTTATCCACCATCATCATGGGCCTTGCCTCCAAGCCTTCAAGGTTGAATGGACCTCCAATTGAACTCTTTAATGTTACATTCAATCCTTGGCATACCAAGACAAATAATTTACATCTTAATCCTATGCAACTAACATTTAATTACATATCCAAAATAATAAAATTAATTATTATTACAAATTAAAGATGTAAACTAAGTCCATGATCAATCCTTGCATGAATGACATTCATACATGTGTATAATATTGTCCAAGATGTATCTAGTGTGTGTTATGCACAAAAGAGGGCCTTTATAATGATTTTTTAAAAAGTGGATAGTCATGTACACGGCTTGGGGGACACGGCCATGTTCCCCTTATATGTTTTAGGCAGACTAGAACACGGCCAAAGACATGGCCGTGTGCCAGGCTGTGTGTACCATGCAGTACATTAAAAATATATTATTTTCAAGTTGCAACACTTGCAACAAAGGCCACAACACTTGTAACCATTCAAATACTAAATCAGAACATTTGTAATTCATATTTTAGCATACAAAACAACACACAAATGAACTAAATGATCACAACACTTGTAATCATCAACATGCTTAATCACCATATTCACAACTCTTGTAAACATCAACATGTATAATCACATCACTTGCAATTATCAATATTTTTAACATTTAAATCATGTGATAGATGGCTCTGATACCACTTGAATGAAAGTGTGATAGTATAACAATCAAAAATGCAAAATTTAAAAAATTTAATTGCATGTAACATTTGCATCAAATACAAAATACTTCCATGCCTATAGATCATATCACATGCACTCTTATATAGCTAAACATGCATCAAGGATAACAACTTAATCAACAATCAACAAAGTCATGCATTCACAACACAAGACCTAGTAACTGAGGATTTAGTAACACTTATAAAACTCCTAGCTAGTAGCATGCTTGATAAGCTTTAGTTGAGGTTGATCTATAAGCTCCTAGCTTCCCAAATGTGAAGCCTCTAGCTTGATACACACAGATTGAACAAAGAAGAATTCTAAGGATGGTGATGCTCCAGCCACAAGCCTCTCTTTTATGACCCAAGGTGCTTGTAATAACCTCACCAAGCTAGGACATATATAATAAGGAAGCAACCTCCAATGGATGATGGTGTAGCACTTGTACAACCCTTGTACAACAATGGCCTAAGCTTGAAAGCACACAACACTTGTGTATAATGGTATTCTCTACACTTGAAGAAGAAGAAGGAAGAAGATACTCTCTTGCCTTTTCTCTCATTTTGTAAGAATATTAAAATACTCTCAAATGTGCAAATGGAGTTATATGTTTATTGTCTCTCCACTCTCCACTAACTATCAACATTAAATAATACGATAATAGCTTGAGTATCTCATACTCAAGCCATATGCATAGCCATAGCTTGAGTATCTTATACTCAAGCTACATGCATTGCTATAGCTTGAGTATCTCATACTCAAGCTACATGCATGGCTTTGATATATATGTGAGGGGGTGCTGTTTGGTTACATGGATAACCTTAGCCTTGATATTCATTAACACTTAATGGATATGGACTAAGATTATATGCATATGGGCTTCTCTACACCTATAGAAGGCCCACTCCATACCATTAGTTAATTCATGAGGGCTAATTCAAACTTTTTAAATAAAGCCAAAGCATAAGTCCATCATTATCAACATACTAGGTCTATCTCATGGTCCATATAGAAATCCATTATGAGGCAAAAATTAATCTAGTCCTTGAACTTAATATCACATATTAAATCAAGTCCAAATTAATATTTATTTAATTACTATTAGGTCCCAATCTTTGAATTTAGATTTCGGGATATGCTAGATCCCCGCATACGCGCAAATCCAATTCAATTAATTTAATCGATTAATTAAACTCTTTAATTAATAATCAAGTTAATATTAGTCTTCACAAGTGCAACCTTTATGTGTGTGACTTACTAGGTTTAAGTCTAAATAGCAATGGAAAATAATATTAATACTTAATATCATGGAAACACCTTTCCATACTAAATGTGAAAATCCTAATTAATCACATTTAGTTCCCATAAGTCATGAGTGACCCCTAACATAGATGTCACGATTACCCAAATAGAAAGCTTTATGTAGATCCACAAGAGCTACAAAATATAATTACCATGTACTAAATGTCCTTTTATTACAAGATCCCGATAATGGCTAGAGTCACAGTTTAGTCAAACTCTAATTGCCTCAATCATATGATCTCATTTTAAGTTCAATTCTCGATAAAATACGACTACTACTAGAAACTCTTTTCGAGTAAGTCGAGCTTGATTTGGCCAGGTACTTATTCATCAAGAATAACTTAAATAGCATAGGATCTTATTCCAATTCACTCTAGGTAATGAATTCCGTTTTGGACGATCACTCATCCCTACATATAACCAACTAGAGCCATCACACGCTATATACCCACACGTGGCTAGCATAGGTATGTAAGCGGTAATAAACACTAACCAACTATATGTGGATGACCATATCACCTCAGGTCAAAGGACCATATGCGCCATTATGTCCAAGATTATGATTGTTGACTTAAGTGAATATCCATGGAATCACAAATCTTACGTCACAGTCCGATCCACTTATCACATGAGTATCCACTTATCTATTCTAATATCTTATATCAAGTAGTATAAGACTCACTACCTCCCACTATCAATATTACATACCAATCAAGGAAAATAGATAGAGGTAATAGTTTAGGAATTAATGCTACCATATATTAATCCAATGACTATGAACATTTATAGTACATGTACTAAATAAGTTTGTCACTTATATTATCAACTCTTGATAATAAACTTATCAAATATTATACTAATGGTAAATATTCAAATAAACAAATACTTTAATCTAAAAGAATCTTTTATTACCATAGGAATAAATATACAATGTCTACATACAATAATAGCCCTAGGGCACATCTACACTAACACAATAATCTCTTCAAGGATCTAACCTTCTGAGAGGTTTATTTGTTTCCACTAAATTGGTTTTAGTATCACCATATTAAATCTGGTGATATCGGTATAGAGTAAAAGGGTTTCTCCTTTTCTGCTTTTAAAATTGATGTTTAGTATTGAAAGCAGGGAAGTGTTCAAACCTTCCTTGGTTACCTATTTTAAGTGTGGCAAAAAAGGCTATACTTCTAAATATTGTAGAGTCTCTAAGAAACTCCATGAACTACAATTAAAAGAAGATACCATTATTAGGATTACAACCTTATTGGTTAAAACTTTTGAGTTTGAAACCAGATCTAGAGTGTCCTCAAATAATTAAAATCCTTAGATAGATGAGATAGTAATGACCTCATCACCCTTTGAACTAGGATCATATTTTGAGTCTGAACTAAAATAGATTAATATGCTTACTAAGGAATAAACCATGATCTTAGACATTATTCAACATATTAGCAACCCTGATATGCAAAAAAAAAAGTATCTAGATCAGCTTTGACAGTCCTTAAAAGAGGAACCAAAATCCAAAATTTCTAAATTACACTAGCACAGGAATGTATGATCTTACATCTACACTAGCACAGGAATGTATGATCTTAAATCTATTCTGAATAGAAAGAAAGCTAGTAGGAAACCTATAGGTTCCATTTAAAAACTCCAAGCAGAGGTTAAAACCATTAAAACTGAGATTAAGCAGCTTAAAGAAAAGCAACAAAAAGATTATGAGTTAATTCAACTTCTAGTCTCTAAAATAGCTTATGAGTCTAGTAATGATAATGTTACCCAGGATTCTAAAAGTTAATTTAATAATATATTTTTTCAAAACAACTTGGTATAAGACATAAAGAAAATCATTTGAAAGTTGTTCCAAGTGTGTTAAGGCTTAAGATTTTAAATGTTAATTTAATAATATATTTTCTCAAAATAACTTGGTATATACATAAAGATAATCATCTGAAAATTGTTCTAAGTGTGCTAAGCCTTAAGATTTTAAGGGATCCTGGGTATTATCATCATCAATAGACTTATCAGCTATTTTAGAGACTAGAAGTTGAATTAACTCATACTCTTTTTGTTGCATTTCTTTAAGCTGTTTAATCTCAGTCTTAATGGTTTTAACATCTGCTTGGAGTTCTTAAATGGAACTATAGGTTTCCTACTAGCTTTCTTTCTATTCAGAATAGATGTAAGATCATATATTCTTGTTCTAGTGGATGGTAACTCATAAATTTTGGATTGGGATAAGGTCAAAATATGATCCTAATGTTTACCTCAATTCTCACTTTGGCACTTCATATTTTTTGAAGTTCAATTATGACCCTAAAATTTCCAAATTTGGTACATTTAAATAAAATACTTAACAGTGTTAAACTTTTTCATTAGACCCCAAAGACAATGTCCCTCATGTTTATCTCACATCTCATTTTGACACTTTATGTTTTTATTTGAGAATAAAAATTAAATTTAGTATTTTAATTATTTATTTTTATTTTTAAATTCTAAGAATAACCTATTTGAACTTCAAGTTTTAATTATTTTAATTTGTTAAATATTAAGAATAAACTATTTAAGTTTCAAATTTTAATTATTATATAAAATTTAAATTTTTATTTCAAGTCTATATATAAATTGAAATACAATTTACACTAATTTTTTGATTTTAGTTTTTTTTTCACATATCCTATCATTTTCTTAAAAAAATAAATCATTTAAATATTTATTATTGATTTTTGTTGCCAGATTTTTTATATATTTTCCTATTATTCTAGTAGTGTAAAACATAATTACATATTAAATAATATCATATAGTATAAATAACATAATTATTAATTAATTTATTTATAATTAAAATATAATATATGTGCTTAATATCACATAAAAGATTACAAAATAATATAATAAATACAAAAAAATATTCGAACATTTAGCATTCGAAAGTAATTTTTGCATTTATAATTCATATTTTAATTAATAATTTTAATTCAATTTTAAAAAATTATTAAAACTTAAAATTCAAATAGTTTATTTTTGAAATTTAAAAATAAAAATAAATTATTAAAAAACTAAATTTAATTTTTTTTCTTAAATAAAAACATAAAGTGTCAAAATGAGACATTGGATAAACATGAGAGTCATTTTTGAACATTGTCCCCTGATTCTAATAGAAAAGTTTAACACTGTTAGAGGCTGTATTTAAAGTACCAAATTTAGGAACTTTAGGATCATAATTGGACTTCAAAAAATATGAAGTGCTAAAGTGAGAATTGTGATAAACATTAGGGTCATTTTTGGACCTTTTCCCTTTTAGATTTTGGTTCCTCTTATAAGGATTGTCTAAGCTGATCTATATACTTTTTCTGCATATTAGGGTTGCTAATATGCTGAATAACATCTAAGATCATAGTTTGTTCCTTAGTCAGTGTATTAATCTATTTTAGTTCAGACTCAAAATATAATCCTAGTTCATAGGGTGATGAGGTTGTTGCTATCTCATCTATCTGAGGGTTTTGGTCATCTGAGGACACTCTAGAACTGGTTTCAGACTCAAAAGTTTCAGCCAATAAGGTTGTAATCCTAGCAAGAGTATCTTCTTCTAATTGCAGTTCATGGAGTCTCTTAGAGACTTTGTAATATTTAGAAATATGATCTTTTTTACCACACTTAAAACATGTAACATCTCTAAGGCTAGTTTTTTTAGGCTTAAAGGTTTTGGATTTCCTATAAGTTTTGTTATAAGGCTTCTTATAATAAGGTTCTTCCTAAGCTTGGGATCTAAAGTATCAAACATTTTTATCACTGAGAGAAATAGTAAAGTTTGGGTAATAATCAAATGATACTGGACTTTTACAAAGACTAGACTTTATGGTTTCCAACATGGAATCCTCAAAGGTTTTAAACCTAGCATCTCTAAGAGTTGCTAAAATGGAAGTGTTCAAACCTTTCCTGGTTAAAGGTTTTAGACTAACTTGTACTATTTTTATATGGATGTACTTATAGCCCTTAGTTTTATAATTCTGGAAAGCATTCTCAGAAACTAAATGAATTGTTTCAAAAGGTTTGGAAAGCTAAATATTTCTTCCTTCAGTTTTAATAGAAAAATTATTTTTAAAAAGATTTAATTCTGAAGTTTTATAAATCTGATCTTTCTGAATTTTGGAAATTTCTCAGTCATCAATAGATTTTTCAAAATTTTTAATAGTGATTTCTTTACTACTGACCATATCTCTGTTAATTTTGAAAGAAGAAGAAGAAGAAGAAGAAGTGATTTTACAAAAATTTGAATTCATAATTTTAAAACTTTATTCTTTAGATATATCATCAACATCTCTACAAAATGTAGACTATAGTGCCAACATACCAAGGCCTGCCTACAATGAAAACCCACCAAAGATAAAATGTCCATCTCCTCTAAATTCTCCAACTGCATCGACCATAATGTAAAACATAGTCAATGAATTAAATGTTTTAGAAAAAGAATTTGAGATTGATAAAACCGCTTTACATAAAGATTTTTATACATCCCATAATTTAGAAAAAAAAAATAATTTTTTTAAACATTTTCTAAATGAAAGGAAGCATATATAAGATTGTTTTTACAGTTTTGTAAATGAGCATAAAATCCACATTTTATTTTTTGATTGGTTTGAAATGTATGCATCTAAAAATAATATTTCATATCCTTTTAAAACAATTCATCTTAATACCATAAGGAGAAAGATGACAGTTTGGAAAACTACAGATGGTAATACCATAGAGTCTAAGCATCCTCCACTTAGGAGAATTAAAATCCCAGTGGGTTAAGAGGTCATAGAAGCTTGTCCTTTTAAAAAACTTCAAGATAGTGATTCATTGAAAAACATAGTGTCTCAGAATAACTACACAAATGCACACTTGAACATTATAGAAAAATAGCTTTCTAGGATAAAAAGCCAAGCCCTAAAACCTGTTATCTCCTTTGAGCCTATAGGATTAGTAGATAAGAAGCTGTTTTGGGGGAGTTCTCAAACAATTTTAAAATGAGCGGGAAGTAGTCACCAATATTCTTCTAGTCATTGGAATAGCACACAGAAAAACTATTCCACAATAAAAAAGGAAATTCTTTCCATTATTTTGTGCATCATAAAATTTCAATCTGATTTATTTAATCAAAAGTTTTTTAATTCGCATTCATTGTAAATCAACAAAATAAGTTTTGCAAAAAGATGTTTAAAATATTGCATCAAAACAAATTTTTACAAGATGACAAGCTATTTTAAGTATTTTCAATTTTAAAATTGAATTTATTAAAGGAGATACTAATTTTTTGCCAGATTTTCTAACTAGAGAATTCTTATAAAATAGATAAATGGTGTAAAAGAAGCACGGTGAAGAAAAAGTAGAATCCTCTAATTCTATCAAAAGCAATCAAAAACCCCTTTCCTCTAAAAAACCCATAAAGTTTTGGTATGATGCAACCAGGACTGCTGAACAAGAGAAATTTTTCAAATTCCATTAAAAGGCTTTCTTTGAACTCATAAAAAAAGAGGTCAAAGAAATTGAACTCTAGACTAAGGCATTAGCAAGAACCAAATAATTATTATGGGCTGTTCAAAATTCAATATAGGCCCAGGCCAAAGATCCAGATGAGGCCTTAGCCATTCAAAAAGTAATACAGGCTGAACAAGCTAAAATCACTTCACAGGCCTACCAAGCCCATCCAAGTAAATCGACGCAACTGATTTCCAAACCTGAGAAATGAGTCTTCGTCCTCTAAAACCCTTTCTCAAAACGTTTTAGTGACTATTCCAAGTAGTTCACAAATTATTTTATCATAATCCAAAAAAGCATCTTCTGAATGGATTTTGAAACCCACTGTTCAAAATATTATAACATGGAGGAAGGACTTTATAAAAAAGATTCATTTCAAACTATGGAAATCCATTTTCCAAAACATTATTTTTATAAACCCACTATTCAAAAAGTTCACACCTATGTGCCTTTTCTGTTCAAAATTCTTTATTCCATGGGTATCTCATTGGACTTTAGACTTTTATATGATGGAAGAAACCATTATTTTACAAAGGAAATTTAGAGTGAAATGGTATAATTCCTTCAATGTTCCAGAGAAGATACTAAAACTAGCAGTAAGTCTCTAGCTTAAAAAAATAAGGTATTTTAAGAACTACTCCTGAAGAAACAAACTTCTTGGCACAGAAGTCCCATGCAAGCGCCCTTCTTGTAATTGCCAAAATTAAGGAAGAATAATTTAAAATTATACAGCAATAAATTCAAGGTAGGACCGGCTCTTCATAAACCAATTCCATGATAGCTCCATCTGAAGATTTAGAACCCTCAATAGACTTAGGGGAAGAAAATGAAGATGATTATTTTGGGATTCTTCCTCCCATAAAATATGTGTAAATATTCTAAAAAGCTAGATAGGTTGAAAATCCATAATGGATGACCGATGCAAAAGTTAGGGTAAGATGAAAAAAGTCATTAAATAAAATGGCAGACAAAGTACTGTTTATCCAAAGTACCCTTGCATGACATATAGAGTACTATTCATCCACAGTACCTACATGTGATATATAATCAATGGAGGACAGGAAACTATTCATCAACAGGAAAATTCGAGTTCAAATAGTTCTTTCTAGGCTTATAAAAGGAAGACTCTTCTGAAAAAGTGCACATAACTTTAAATAGGCAAAGACCTTTCTTCTCCCTTTTCCCTTATTCTTTTCTTCTCTCTTTAGTAAACAGAATTGTATCTCTGAATTTTTAATTTTTCAAAATTGTTGTAATTTTAATTTTGTATAACTTGGCTATTATTGCTGAAATATTGGACAAATCTTGTGTACTTTGACTTAAGGATAAATAAACAAAGAGGTCTTGTGTACTTTAACTTAAGGATAAATAAACAAAGAGGTTTATTTTTCCAAAACTCTATTTTCATTTATGCTTTTCTTTATTTTATGCTCTTCTAATTTTCATATTCATGCTTAAGGCAGGCTATATATATATAGACACACACACACATATATATATATATACACATACAAATACATACACACACAATACATGCATATGGTCAGCTCTGCTGCCTGTTTATCTTATTCATCATTCTATTTATTTCTTTTTCTTTATCCTTAATACTGCTTTTTTTATTACTATTTTATGCCATTGTCGGTCCTTGGTGGTAGTTGGTTTCAAATCCTTAGGGTGTAGTGGTCTCTACAGTAACTATTTTTGATATTTTAAATTCTTTATCTAAAAGATAGGATACACTGAGTCCTTTGGGAACAGGAGGTCCCAGTAGTAAGTGCCTATGAGGCTATGAGTCCGTACTCAGTCATGTCATCAATGTTCCATTCGTAAATAGAATTGGTATTAAATTTTGGTTAAACTAAGGCATTAGGCTGGTGGCCTAACTCTAGTTCTAGTAACCTATTTTGCTAATACCTGATTTGAAGGTAAGGGCTAGACCAATGGAGTTTAGCAACCTCAAAAAACTACTCATGAGATGCTTGATTATCTGATAGAGGTTCCTGGGCCTTCTCTAAGACACTAACTAACTATATATATATATATATATATATATATATATATATATATATATATATTATAGTTTAAATGGCTCAAAGAATGGACATATAAGGGTAGAGGGTGGAGATTTAATCCCCTCCCCCCACTCTCCAATTGGAACTAAGACCATTTTATTTATGATAAAAATATATATATTAAATAAAAGTGAAAGGGATAAATAGAAAAAATAAAAATTCATGAGTAATGTAAAAAATATTTTCCTTTTTGGAATATATAAAAATTAGAACTGTAAATGAGGTGAACTACTTGCAAGTTACTCGCAATTTAACTTGATGAAAATTCATTTGAATTCATATCTGGAAGCTCATTTAATATATGAATTGAGTTCAAGTTATGCAAAGTTCTATTCATAAAATTCATGAACAAGCTTAAATAAAATCTCGCAAACTAGCTCGTAATTTTAATGTATTAATAATTTAATACTAAATATATGATATATAAATTTTATTCATCATACATATAAAAATATTTAAAAATAATATTATTAATATAAATTATTAAATATTTTATAATCAATTTTGTAAATACTTTATTTTTAATTCTTTAAATGAATAATCTGAATTTATAATTTATATGTTTAAAATTTTTTTAGGCTCATTTAAACTCTATGAACACTTGCGAATAACAAATGGTATAACATATTCAGCTTGACAATAAACAAGCCAAGTCTAAACTAGTCAAAATTTAGCTCAGCTCAGTTGGCCTCATTTACACACCTTAACAAATAAATTTATCAGTCAGGTACACATGAATCCAAATGCACCATCTAACAAGCAATTTTTTCTGAAGCAACTTCCTCTTTTTTTCTTAGGAAAAATTGTACGAACGATGTTTGTACTTTTTACTTTTTTGACAACTAAGTGTTTGAACTTTTTTTTTTCAATTGAGTGTCTAAACAAAAAAAAAAAGAGATTAGGCAAATGCTTTTGACTGATTTAATCATATGTGGCAAGATCGAAAAGGTGCCACGGAAGTAAAAGAAGCTGAATCAGCCTCCATGTCATCAAATTAAATTGGGTTAAAAGATAAAATAAGCTTGAGAAAAAATGTGTCATGACAAAAATATTTTTGGGTAAAAAAGAAAACTTTATGTCTATGAATTTGAGAAGTAAGTTTTTTTTTAAACAACTGCATCGTCACATTGTGAGCAACAATTAGGAATTACGGATTTTAATTGTAGTCAAAATTAGTGACTCTGAAACTTAAAATCTTCTTCTCATGACAAATCCTTTTAGGTATTTTAGTGATTTATAGAGAAATTGCAAAAGATGTACTCAAATTGAAGAGAATATGGTTACTTATTTGAAAGTTATTAAAGCCTTAACAATAAACTTTCTACTTCTTGTTGTTCTTTTATTAAGTAAAGTGATATAATTCATATGTTGTTATATACTGAAAATGATTTGCACTTTTTATGTTTGTTTACTATTTTTGTCTTATTATATTTATATGTATATTTTTAGAATGGAGGAGCAACATGTGGTTATGCACTATGGTGGCATCGCTCTTATTAACAATGCACTTAAGGAGACTAGATATGTGGAGGATACCAATGTGGAAATTGATATCAATGTTGACAACTTTATTTTAAAGGATATGGTAAGATCTTTAAGGGATATGTTTAAGAATATAAAAATTGTTAAGATACATTTTAGAAAGTCAAATAAACCCCTGCGACAAAGCCTATTCCTTTTGTATGAGGAAACCACATTGATTTTTATTGAATTGCTTAAGAATTCAAAAGAGTGGAACTATATTTAGAATGCAGCTTCGGTAGGTATGGGATAGTGTATGAATAATCTAATAATACTGATGGAATATGAAAATTCCACTAATAGGAGCAAGATATATGTAAAGCTAAATTTGTCCATATTACCATGTAATGACCATGGAAGAGTTAAAATTTTATACTTAAAGGACCCACCAAGGTAAATGAACTAGAAAGATCAGAAATGCCCCTCCAATTAGAGGCTCTACTCTTGTCATCCAACTAGACTATCCCATTAGATCTATTACTCTACAGAATATTAAATGCAGTTAAAATTAATAATTACCCCCTGGTATTGTCACTTCATGAGCAGGACAACCATCATTTTCTGTAAAGGCCTGAGTTAATAAACTTTATAGCCAATAGTAGCTTGACACCTCATCACCTTCTAAGGTATAAATACTAAAAGGTATGGAAAGAAAGGGGACTTATTTACTTTATTATTATTATTCTTATTCTTCCTCTTAAGATTTTTCTCTTATATTTCTTCTTAAGAAATATTACTTTCTGAGCTAGATGCCCTATTTTCATAATTTATCTTTATTAAATCATCTCATTTACCTTCTCATCCCGTTTGGGCAATCCTGACTTAAGCATCATAGGGGTTTTAGGGCATTTTAAACTCTTTAAATTAATGATTGTTCAATGTTGGCAAGTTAGACATTCCTTGATGGAGCTGAGACTGAAATAGAAACTATCAAATGACACCATCTGTGGAAAATAGGATGATTTGTATTGCTTAAAAGGTTATCCTTTTTTCCCTTCAGTTTTCCTCATTCATAAATATTTTTAACTCAGAAAGCTTGTGGTGTTAGTACGTTTTCTTTCTTATCTTTCTATTTTATCTGTTAAAAATTAAAGAAAGAATGGGGTAGTAGTGATGAATATATGTGTTATTGTGTATTGTGTAAGAAATATTGGTTATTGTTATGGAGATTATTATGTGATTGTTTAGTTTGGTGGTGTTATATTATTGTGTTATTTTGTGTGATCTTAGTAAGTAGAGATTGTTGTATTCATTTGAGGTAGAAAAGTATTCTAGCCTTTGTAATGGTTTGTTCAAGCTCCTCTATGAGGAGGAGGGGTGATGAAAAAATGTCAATGAGGGAAGAAAGACCTTTAGGGCCCAGCCCAGCTTAGGGCATTCATAAACTATAAAAGTCCTAATAGAGTTTTTGAATGATTTGATGAGGAAAGTGGAAGGTACTGCTAATGCACAACAATGACAGGAGAAAGAAAATGCCAGAATGGTAGAGCCTTGTATTCCTATACCGAATGTGGTTAGGAGGAGACTTCTATTTTGGGGGATGATGAAGAAGCTGATAAGAATAATCCTGAGTTTATTTATGGTCTCAGGATCCAATTGGATATGATCGATACGGTCCAAATCAGAGTGGGTAGGAAATAAGATCCATGGTAGCCCTAGAGAAAGATCAATGAGAGAATAAAGGAGCGCTAAAAGGAAAACCATAGTGAAAATAATAGAGAAGTGATTTAGAACTCATAAAAGGGGATCGGTAGAAAGCTAAAGGGGAAAACGCACCTCTAATGTCCATTTGGATGATCCAAAAGGGAATGATCAAAAAGGGAAAACTATCATTCATTCCAAGATGAAATCTATCCAATTAGAGAAAGTCTTTCAAGAATGTCTCAAATGGAGAAGTAGGAAGGCTAAGAAGTCCAAATTATCTAGCCAGGTGATTAATCCCTAATCTCATTTCTCTTAGATTATTTAAAAGGAGCCTATCCTAAGTAAGTTCAAATTGCCTACTTTACCCACCTATGATGGAACAATAAGCCTGAGAGACTGTGTTGAAATTTAAAACCATTGTTAAATTTTATACACATTTTGATGTTATTTTGTGTAAAATATTTCCAACTATCTTTATAGGTACTTCTCAGTCATGGTTAATAACTTGTCATCAGATTGTGTTCATTCCTCTTCTGACTTTAGCAAATTGTTCATTAGCAAATATGTGTCTAGTATACTAACCAAAAGGGAGACTTCCTCTTTGGAGACTGTCGTGCAAAATAAAGGTGAAAGCCTAAGGGAGTATATGGCAAGATTCAATATAGAAGCCATCAAAATTCCTAATTTGGAGCATTCAAGAGCCATAGAAGCAATTATAAAAGGCATAACAATCTACCTTTCTTTAATTACCTCTCCAAAAAGAGACCTGTAGATTTAATAGCCCTAATGGATAAATTAGAAAAGTATGTCCGACAAGATGATGCCTTTAGCACCATCAAGGTTACGCCCAAATAAAAAGAGAAGTTCACAGATTCTTCCTCTCTCAAAAAGGCTGAAGATAGGATAAGTATAATGTAAATAAGTCCAATTGGGGAGATCTCTATCTATGATATATAGATACTTCAAAGAAGATTATTACTAATTGCATTCTCTTATTAGGATAATACCAGTTGGAGGGATCCACTTAGAGATGTCTAAATAGAGATCTTATCTTGTCCTAGCATCTGTGAAGCTTTTAAAATTTGTCATATCCATGAAAGATCATGCAAGGAACTCTAAATATATGAAGAAATACTATCATCAAAAGGTGTATCTCTTTTCACTTTCTTGCTAAATTAATGAATGTTATATTGTTCTATAAATATTAAGCGTAGAATGCTTGCTTTACCTTGTCTATTGAATACTATTACCTTATGGATCTAAGTATATTAATGATAACATCTCTCTTTTAAGAATGAGATATTTTCTAATAATATATTTCTTCTGCTGAAGATCGTTTGGATTTCATAATTGAATTTATAAATATGAGGAATCTTCTTATGGAGAACTAATCAATCATCTCATTCAAAAGGGGCTATCCATTAAGTAGTCCCCCCATGGGAGCAAAATTTCCACCATTTAAAAATATCCATCTCTCCATGGGAGTGGAATTTTAACCATTTGGAAACATCTATTAAGTAATCTCCCTTATGAGAGCAGTTTTTCTACCACTTGAAAATATCCATTTAGTAAACTCTCTCATAGGAGTAGAATCCATTCAATAAACTCTCACATGAAAATATAATTTCTTTCACTTGAAAATTTTCATATAGTAATCTCCCAAAAGGGATTCAAATTTTCTCCATTTGGATATGTCATTAGGAATCTTCAACTCTCCAAAGATGGGAAAATATAAAATCATTCAGTACTACTAGACAAGAAGTCCTAATGGCAATGAAGGGTAGAGATTATATAAAATGGCTTAAAGATATGCCTTCAACTTGAAAAATCAACATTATGGTAGATTTTGCCATTTTCACTTATTAGTGGGGCATAATACAAATGGGTGTCACTAATTGTGCTAAAAATAGAGAGACTTATCAAAGAGGGTCATTTAAAGAATTTTTTTTAGAAGGAAGATAGGCAAGCAAAGGACCTAATGGGAGATAGAGCCACATCCTTCTAGCTCTAGAAAGACAAACAACCAATGTCCCTTTTTAATATTGGTTATTAAAGCGTGATTCATTAGATTGTTGGAGAGTATAGCACTTGGGATAAGCTAAACACTAAGCTAGACCAGTAATTCAAATGGATGATCCACTCGGGCCCTCCATTGGGGTAGTATAAAATTAGAACTTATATATTGATGGATCCTTTTGTCTTGAGGAAAATGGAGCTTGGATAATGTTAAAGGGAACTCAAAGTTTCACCAGTAAACATGCCTTTAAATTATCTTTCCCTTCCTTAAAGAATATATCTGAATATGAAGCTCTTATCACTGAATTGAAGCTAGCGAATACAGTAGGAGTATCGAACTTGAAGAAAGTCAAAGAAATGCTAAATGGGTAGAAGTAGAAGCTTTGGCATGCATTATAACTTTGAAGGCCATTAACTTCTTATGGAAGAAAGTAATATATTAGGGTGAAGTTCTCAAGATACTCATCTCAAACAATGGTAAGCAATTTGACCGTAATGAGTTCATGGAGTTCATAGGGGGGCTTAACATTAACTACCATTTCAGTTTTGACCAAGCTAAGGTATCCAATCAGATTATCCAATAAAAGGTTAAAAAAAAGATGCTAGAATGAGCAAATACCAATTGGGCAGAAAAATTATCGAGTATATTATGCGCTTATGGAACAACCCCAAGAAAGCCAACTGGAGCATTTTCATTTGCCTTAGCCTTTGGGGCAGAAATAGAAATTGTTGTTAAAAAGGCATCTCATCTGGAGGGTACAACATTATAATTTGGATAGGAATGAGAAAAAGCTGAAGATAAATCTAGACCTGCTAGAAAGAGTTAAAGAATAAGTCTTCATTAGGAATATAGTCCTCAGGAATTTGAGTGCTACTGGCAAAAAGGAAGGACAAGGCAGGTTCTCAGTAAATTAGATGGTTCAGTTAGGATCATTGGAATGGTTAAATCCATCACTTATTACCTATCAAATTCTAGAGGAAATAATTTATCTCAAATTTAAAATTCTTAGCCTCTAAGGAAGTATTACCAGTAGAAGTTTTCTTTTCTTTATTTTATCTTTTAAAAACTTGCACTACAAGAATAATACCTTTTTGTGACAAAACAAATTATTATATAATCCTTAAATTTCATCATAGCAAGTAGACAATGAAAAAGCTTGATCGTCATACTGATTGTCATTGAAGCTCCATGTTAAAAAGTATAAATGACAATTTTATAGTTTAGTCACTATAAAATATATGTAAAATAATAATTTTTTTTATCACAGAATCAAGTCATCAATAGTGACAAATTTGATGATCGTACAATGCAAATTGACTGTCATATTTGAGCACATTTTGTTATTAAAAGGTAATGCTTAAAATGACAATATTATTATGCATCATTAAAAAATTTACTAATGGTAATAAAAAATGATATAACATGTGAAATAATCGTATTCAATAAATGACAAATTATTTGTTAAAAAAATTTATGCCTACGAGATATATATATATATATATATATATATATATATATATATATATATATATATATATATATATATATATTGTCATTATATCATGACTTAATTAAAGACAATTTTAAAATTATAAAGATGAACTCACTTTACCATTACAAATTAAAAAATGTAACATTCACATATGATTATTTGTCACTGTTTATCAACAAATATAATTACTATTTGAAAATCATCATAATACACTAACTTAAAGGTAACATATACATTTGCCATGGAAGAATTGTTTTTACTAACAAATTATATTAGTAAATTTATGTTAGTTTTTACGGTGACAAATAAATGAATTGTAATGAAGATGAACATTTATAGATGACAGAACATCCACAACATGATTTATTGTTAATAATTGGTTATGTTCATAATATAAAGATGATTAAGTCTTATAAATGGAACATTAAAAAAAATAAAACAAACCATTAAACCTAATAAAAGTTATTTTTATTAAATAATAAATAGATTATTCTAAATAGTTCATAAAACTAAACAAAATAGGAAAATAAAATATAAAAATATTTTCTTAGTATAAGACATCATAAGCTTCTTACTACTTTTAGCCGGTTGACTCAAATGATCCTTTAAGCCATTCACTTCAGTTTCAAATTCAGCAACTTGTGCTTTAAGATCACTCACTTGTGACTTAGAATCATGTAACTTTTTTGAAGTATTTTGAAGTTCTTGATCGAGCTTTTATGTTGTCAACACATAATTTGTATGCCTTCTGCACAAAGGCTTTAGTCTGTATCCAAGTCCTTTTATGTACAAACATCCATGTCCAAGAACCTCTAATACTATTTCATTTGACATCTTATCACTTTCTTCTTTATCATATTGAGCTTGCTTTTCTTTCATCAAATTCTAATCAAAATTTTTAAAAAAATTGTTAGGAAATAATTTTTTGTAATTTCTAATTTTGAGTTCAACTAATCTTTACCCAATTTTTTTCTAACTATTTCGATGACCATCCCTTCAATTTTGAATAATGAGATTTTTTATATAGCTCAATTATGTTGCATATTTCTCCATCCAATTCCATCTGGGACTATAAGTCACAACAAAATAAGCAAATGCACATGAACATCAGTCGTATGATATATACAAATCATAATAATTATAGCATTATGTAATATATAAATAACCATATATTATACTATAAATATATAATTGTAAAGCTTACAATTTCATGTTGTCTAATAGTAAATGGTTTTCTACCCGAAATATGTAGAGCTTTAACCTTTTTCCTATTAGCCCCATTCACTGTACTTACATGCTGTAAGAAAATTTAATATTACAAAACATGACATTATAAATTCTCATATTTGATTTTAATTCATTCCAAATACTAAAAACAATGTACAAATAATAAAATATTTTTACCTTAAATTGAGATGTTGTAAAGTAATCGCACAATGTCTCCCAATTTTCCGGATTGGGGCTAGACGAGGGCTTGTTATTCTTAGGCTCTTTCATACTTTTATACTTCTTAAAGTGCTAGTGCAATTTGTACTGTTATCTTAAACTACATTTAAATCTCTCAGTGAAGCATTCCTTCACCCCAATATCATCTATATTAACATTCATGTGAATCTGCCAAAATATTTGTCATTAATCAATAGATAACCATAATAAAAAAAAAATTTCAAGGAAACATGTTTTCAATTTCTAGGAATATCATTGCGTACATTAAGGTGATCGAATCCTAGATTCAAATTCATATGAGTTTTAAAATCTTTCCATTTATTTGGCATAATGAGGACATCGCGAGTTATTATACCTATTTGACTCGAAAGCTTTACAGATTCCTCACCACTGATGGGTTGATGTGTACTAATCCGCAAGCGTACAGAATCGTATCAAGTAGTAAATAAAGATATCGTCCCACAGAGATTTATAGTTGAATACTGTAATACTCACAATGCTTATTTGTTTAGACAACGAAATAGAGTTTAAAATTTCAAAGAAATAACACTAACTTACGAAAAATAAAAACACAATTCAATTTCAATTTTAAAAGACTAGGGTTCTTTATTCTGAACTGACCATCTTAAAGGATAGATTACACAACTAGGTTTACACTAGGTCTAATTCATTTTGAAGGGATCTTAGAAATTATAGACCTTCCTCTCAGATAAATCTATAATTAAATCAGAGTTAATCAACATTAAGTTTGATGGCTCTCACCAACCTAATATCTTTTAAAACTAATTTTAATGCACAACCTTAATTCAATACTAGTCTATTCAAGTGTCTCTCGACTAAATAAGCAACTAATAGGTCATTGTCATGTCCTGCAGAACTTATCTCTCGATTAAGCCTATAGTGTTTATTCAATTTTAGG
>CATIWO010182047.1:0-27861 GCA_949673435.1 Macaranga tanarius
CAGAGGAGGGAGGAGAGCCGCCTGAAGTTGATGAGAACCAGATTTTTTTTCAAGCTGCTGAAGGAGTACAGAAACAACGAGTCTACGGTGTTGGCTCGTCAGTGTCGACATACTATGCGAGCAGTTTGGGCACTACTGGTGCGACCTCGTCGAGGCAGGACATGTTTCCTTCTCAGGCCACTTTTGATGATGCGATTGAGAGGTCTGTCCAGAGTAGATTAGATGTTGTTCGAGCTGAGCTCCACTCTGAGCTTCAGTCTGAGCTTCGCCGTGAGTATGATGACCAGGTTAGCGCATTCCGGCGCGAGTTACAGACTTTAACGATGTGGGCCCACAGTTCTGGTATGCGACCTCCAGTTCCTCCTTCAGATGCTGAGGGTGATACTGCTCTAGATCATACTGCAGATTTAGGAAACCAGTAGGTTTTGACACTATCTATCTAACATATTTTTGAAATAATTGATAATTTATACGTTTCTATATTATTATTTTAATGTCATGTTATTTTATGTTTCAAATATATTTATTTATATTTTTTTAATACGATTAAAATTTCTACATAAATTATAATTAATGTTTATACAAAATCTTATAAATAATATACTACTATTATTTAATTAAAAAAAAACCAATAATTACCGACGAAATGCAATCCGTCGGTAATTACCGACGGATTTTGAAAATTCGTCGGTAAAAATTAGCGACGAGCATTTTACCGACAGATCAGAATCCGTCGGCGATCCGTCGCTAATGACGAAATCCGTCGGGAATCCGTCGGTAAATCCGTCGGTAATTGCCTGTTTTCTAGTAGTGATATAAAACCAGTCACCTCACCAAAAAGGCAATTGAACATCAAAGGCAAAGAAATATTATATATATAAAATTTAAAATTATTAAATTAATTATTGTTTACTACAACCACTAATATATAGCATGTAATATATTTGGTGTAGATAATTATTTTTAAGTGGAATTAACTATTTATATAAATGTACACGTGTATCATGGCAAAAATCTTTTTATTATTATTATTATTATTTAGAATAAGAGTCAATTTGGATCTTCAATTTTTAAAACTAGATCTTTAATTTAGTTAACAATGAACCCCAATTTTTTAAAATTTCCAATAGGACCAATTTTAAATCTATATTATATTAAAGTAAAAAATAAAAACTCTTGCTACCTCTTTTCTCTCCTTTTTTTCTATGGTTTTCATCAAAAATATTTATTCTTAGCTATCACCGATTATCTCTTAAATCAGTAGTGGTCTTTTCTCATTCCTTTCTATTTGATTTAGTGTATTTCGTTTATTTGCATTCAATAAGTACAAATATTTGATCTTTGATATGTCTATTTTTCGTTAGGTTTTTTTAATCTTTCTCTGTGGAGTTATTAACCTTTATGAGATTTAATTGTTTATTTTTTGTGGAATATGATTATCTTTTAATTGTAAAATTTGTATTCATATTTCTACAATTGGAATCATTTAAAGGCCAAAAATTCAATTTATGGCTAGAGCATACGGATTGTCGAGTTACATATCAAAAGAGGTTTGTCAATGCAATTAAAGAATAGTAACAAGAAATTTTACGATTTGATTGATGTTTTATTTTTGTACTTCTTGATTGTACTACTATTGATATTATTATTTTTTTTTTGTAAAAATGTACTTTTAATTTTCAATCAATGAAAGATTCGATTTTTTCCATTAAAAAAAATAAATTACATTAGATTTTTTTTATACAAAAAAATTATAATCAAATCCTATAAATTAAAAAAATAATTTCAATAGTTAATTAACAAATAAATTATTTGCACTAAATAATAAAATTGATGAAAAATATAATTTAATTTAAAAAAAAAATCTCAATTGGCACAATAAGAATTTGAAGATATCAACCTCAATCTATAATTAGAAATTCAAAACGATCCTAATTCTATGTTTTCATTGAATTAAATGCCCACCTTGTCTTACCCTACATAGAAATTTTGGCCATATCAAAAGCCTTTTTTTTTAAGCCTCATGCTTTTAGGCCATTTTTTCTTTTATGGAATTTATATATAATTGTATGAAAATTTATAAAAGGAAAAAATAATTGAAGTAAAATAAAAAAAGTTCAAAAATATTATGGCTTTTAAATTTTTTCAAAACTAACTTCGTGTGTTTTTATTTTTACAGTTTTTTTATTTTTCTTTTCATTTATACAGTCTTTTTCTTTCTCTCTTCTTCTCTTCCTGATTTCTCCCAAATTTATCAATTTTTTTTATCCTTATCTTAAACTAATCACTAACCATAATAATAATTAGAAAATTAATTCCACTAACGATGGATTTCCAGCAGCAAAGAAAGCTTAAACTAGATATTTCTTCTTCTTCTTTTTTTTCTTCTTCTTCAATTTTATTCTTTGATTTCTGTTTTTTGTGCTATGAGTGTTGATAGATTTTTACCAATTTATGAGTGCTTATTGATTTGATTAGTGAGTATCAGTTTTTTTGGATTATTGGCACTTGGGTAATTCTTGAATTCTATTTTTTTATCATTTTATTTTTAGATTTATGCTTCTGGTGCTATAGGTATTGATAGATTTTTACCAATTCATGAGTTCTCATTAGTTTGGTGAGAGTGTGTTGTAATTTTTTTGGTTGTTGAAGGGTTATTGTGAGGTTATTTTGATATTATTTGTTATTTTTCGCTTATTAAAAGGTTGTTGTTAGGTTGTTTTTGTTGTTTTATAGTTGTTTGAAAGGTAGTTGTGAGGTTATGCGATGTTGTTTTGATGATACTTATTTTTTAATTGTTGAAGGTTGTTCTCATTTTATTTTTGGGTTGTTTTTCTATATTTTTTATTTTTTTCTAGTTGTTATCGGGTTGTTTGTTCATATTTTTTGCTTATTTTGAGTTTTTTTTATGACTCTATTTTTAATTATTTTATTTCTTTAAATGGTATAAATATTTGAGTAAATGAGTGAGTTAAATTTTTAAAAGTAAAATCTATGATTTTTTTTTACTAAATAAATTCAATGAAACCTCTCATGTGGTGGCTCTGTTTATACTTTGTAAAAAAGAGGCAAATAAAGCTATTCAAATTGGTTGGTTTTGGGCTATTTTGCAATTTTTTTGGTTTTTTATGGTTGTTTCTAGTTTTTATCAGGTTGTTAATATTTTTTTTCTTTTTTTGAGTTGTTTTTTATGACTCTATTTTTAATTATTTTATTTCCTTAAATATAATAAATTTTGAGTAAATAAGTGAGTTAAAATTTTTAAAATTAAAAAAATATATGATTTTTCACTAAATAAATTAAATAAAAATTTCCATGTAGTAGCTCTAGTTATTCTTAGTAAAATAGAGGCAAACAAAACTATTCGAATTAGTTATTTTCAGGTTCTTATTAGGTTGTTTTTTTTTGGTTGTTTGAATTATTTGTCCATATTTTTTGCTATTCATTTGTCAAAATTTTTTGCTTGTTTTGAATTTTTTTATGACTCTATTTTTCATTGTTTTATTTCTTTAAATATCATAAAATTTTGAGTAGATAAGTGAGTTAAAAATTTTAAAAGTAAAATATATGTTTATTTTGTATTTGGTTTCTTTAAATGTATTAGAGATTACATGTTATTAAAATTTGCTAATAGTGGTGTAAATAAAATAGGTAACTAATAGTTGTTTTATATTTGATTTCTTAGTTTGAGATTTATATTTCCCTCATTTTGTTTGTTTATTGTATTTGGATGATTATTAGCAAAAAGGAGAACACCATATTTTTAAAAGAATTCTTGGAAAAAAGTTTAGTTTTTTTTTTTTTAAAAGCTAATTGTATTTTTAAAATTTTTTTCGTTTTTGATTTATTTTTTAAAAAATCTGTTCATAAAATTCACAATCGAGGTCTATCATATGAATGTCAATGGATAGATTCTGACCAATTTTTAGAGATAGATTCAAGACAGGTAACTAATTTTAATGGTTACATTAATAAAGAAAATTGATCAATCCTATTATATAAACTTGAGTCCAATTTTCAATTATATATGTCATGTCCGTACCTGAATAATTTAAGTTATTTTAGGTTAGGACTAAATTGTAAGGAATATAAGTTTAGAAGGACTTGATTGAAAAAAATTAAGTTGGGAGATTAAATTGTAATATGGTGTAAACAACCATTGACACAGATAAGAAGAACAAGAAGAAAGAAAAAAAACAGAAAGGAAACGCTGCCGGAAAGGAGAAGAAGTAAGGGAAGAACCTATATTTCAGTGAGTGAACTTCCTTTTTTCAATTCTTTAATTGATATATTTGTTTTTGGATGATTTCTGGTTGTTTTGGATTGAATTTTTACGTATGTTCTTGAGTTTTGAAAATTCGAATGTTACAGATGCGATTAAGTGGCGCCTGATTACACAGAGACAGTGCCTCTTTGGAAAAAGATGACGCCTTAGTGAGTGATAAGGCGACACCTCAGCAAGCCATAAGGCAGTGCGTTAGTGGCATTGAGTTGATAAGGCAGTGCCTCAGTGATCTAAAATGACGTTTGAGTTGATTCTGATCAGTTTTTAACCCTGATTTGATATGTATATGATATACAGAGCAACACAGAGCTTTTATTTTGCTAAAAAACATGATTGATTTTGAAAATGTGATGATTTTATGAGCATATGTACATTGAATGGAAACGTGGTTATAGTAAGACCGTGCTCGAGGTACGGCTGGATTCTGTGAGATATAAGACTGTGTCTAGGGCACAACAACTCACGTGTGATTGATATTCTTGTACCTGGGGTACAATAAGAAATTGATGAAATTGAGATATATGATTATGATAACTATCTTTGACATAGCGCTCGAGAATCTTGAATGCCTTTGGGCTAATCCGAGTAGTTTATAGATCGATATGCATACTTGGATGTTTGATAGTAGTCACCGTGTCGCATGCCACTACAACAGGTGTTCAGGTCTCTTTGACCTGGACGTAGATGACACTTAACTTTCCTTGTTTATTTTTGTTGGGATGGGTTGTATTGAAAGTAACTGTTCTTTTGGTATAGATATAGCAGTACTTTCTAAGGCTAGATACGTAACTTTTCGGGGATTATTGGGTTGTATTATTCTTTTTGGTGTATATTTGTAAATATTTGATATGGCCCTTTTTCCCATGCATCCCATATGTAGTACGATATTTACAGTATATATATGTATATATTATCGATATTTCAGATGAGTGTTTACTGCTCTTGCCATATGTCCCATGTTTGATTAGATGTTATATATCGATTTGGATGTTTTTCTTAATAGCTGAATGATATAAGAATGTTGTACAGTGGATATTGGTTAGTTTTTATCCCAGAAGTGATGCCTCTCCACGTCGGTGCCTCAGGCAGAGCAGCATGAGCTGTGGTTCTGTATGAAGAGGTGTCGGTGGGGAGGGGTGTCATGGTTTTTAGTATTAGAGACTAGGTTTAAAAAGGTTTGAAAGTTTAGATTTGAAAGTTTAAGTTTGAAAGTCTGTATTTGAAGGCCTAGGTTTAAAAGCTTAGATCTTGATGGATTTGATAGGTTTTGGAAGCCTAAGATATAAAACTCAGGTTAAGCAAATTTTATGAAAGATTAAGAAATATGTGTGGGAGGTGTATGTTAGTTGGTAACTTGACATTCAATAGATGAATCACTAAAGTGAGTTGATTTTGAATTTGTAGTAAGATGGTAAGAACTAGAGGAGGCAGAATAGGTGTACGTGGTAGGCCTAGAGATAGACTGAGAGTTAGAGGTAGAGGTCGAGTTATTGAGGCTGATAGGATGGATCTGGTAGAGAGAGAGAGAAAAGTATGGATAAGAATAGACCATAAGGATTGTCTCCATCAACAGCTTCTGTTGGTAATAAAGGAGACGATATGCGAGGAATCAATACAGGGAGCAAACGGGGCAGTTCGATGCCTAATGCTCCAGTGCTAAATTTTAACAAACTGAGAAGAGCACGTAATGGACAACTACCACCGCCGGTGTAAGAAAATATGGCTAATAATCTAGTGCAACTAGTAATGCATATGGATGCTACAAAATTGGCATGTACTATGGCTACTATGATGACTGAGAAGGATAAAAAGAAGTATAAAAGACCTGGAGACGTGATCGAGCACGCGAAGAAATGAGGAGCTTATGATTTTTATAGTACGTTGGACCTAGGACAAGCTGACAAGTGGATTAAGACTGTAAAGAAGGCTTTTACGACATTGCAATTTACTGATGAGGAGAAGATAAGCAATGTTTATGGCCTGATGTTTGATAAAGCAGACGATTGGTTGACCATAATTCGAAACTTGTACAATGAAGCTTTGATTTGGCAAGTATTTTAGGAGGAATTTCATAGGGAACACTTAACAAAAAACTATCGGAAGGAGAAGGTAGCTGCATTTATCAACTTAGTGCAAGGATCGATGACAGTCAGAGAATACGTTGATAAGTTTGAGGATCTGTACAAGTACGCGATGGATATTTTTTCTTATGGAGGAGAGGAAAAGTGAAAAATTTCATGATGGATTGCACATATCCTTGAGAGGAAAATTGAATTTATATGCGAGAAATACATTTAGAGGTTAGGTTGAAAAAATAATGGAATAGGAAAAGCTAGATAAGGAATTAGAAGGTTAATTCAAGTTAAACCTAATCAACAAGCTGAGTCATCACAACAACCTTAGAGAGGAAATGGGAGTAGGAGATCAAGATTATTTACTATACTCTAGGAGCAATGTGAGGTTGGGAGGTGGAAATAGACCTTAAGGAAGTCAAGCATCAGTAAGATAACCAACAATGCCACTAGGACAGATGGGTGCTGGAAGTGGATTACAAAGGAGAGATATGTTACCTTAGTGTAACATATGTAAGAAAAATCATGCTGGGAGGTGTAATTAATGCGATATTAGATGCTATTAATGCAATGAAACCAGGCATTATATGTGGAATTGTACAAAAGTATACCCAAGAGAACCATCAATGCAAGCATCTCATACCTTTCGTAACGAAAATAGGTGAAAGGTTATTTAGGGCAGGAAGGCTATCAGTTGTACAAAGAGAGACCATTGGTTTGGTAAGAATGTCTCAAAACTAACCAGTAGAGCCAAGCTCAATAGTTAGTGGTGTACAGTAAGCTAGGGTGTATGCTGTTGCGGAGTGAGAGGCTGAGGAGTCACTAAATATGATAACGGGCAAGGCTCACATTAATGGTAAGCTAGCAAGTATACTGGTTGACCCAGGTTCTACATTTTCATTTATGTCATTGACTTATATGATGCATGATAAACTTAAGATAAGTGATTTAAACGAACCTGTAATTGTGAGCATGCCTATGGGAATGAGTGTAATTTATAAGAGTGTATATAGGGATGTCTCGGTAAAGATTAATGAGGGTAAAATGAGGTGGAATTTTATACCTTTATCCATTAGTGAGTTTAATGCTATACTCAGAATGGATAGGTTAAGTCATTACCGAGCAAATGTGAATTGTTATACAAAGTGAGTAGAATTTAGGAAGGAGAATGAAGAAAAGATAACATTTGTTGGAGGAAATAGGAATACTCCTATTAATATTATATCGCCAATGATGACTATGAAATACCTGAGAAAAGGATATGAAGCATATTTAGCTTTTGTTGTGGGGGATAAAAAGGAAGGTTCAAAGTTGAAAGTACAATTGTAAGAACTGTTGGATAAAGGATTTATCTGACCAAGTTTCTCTCCATGGGGCACACCTATATTGTTTGTTAGGAAGAAAGATGGATCTTTTTGACTGTGTGTAGATTATAGACAGTTAAATAAGGTCATAATATGGAATAAATATCATTTGCCTAGAATAGAAGATCTATTTGATCAACTGCAAGGAGCGAAGGTATTTTCAAAGATAGATTTGTGATCTAGTTATCACCAATTAAGGATTAAGGAATCAAACATACCTAAAACTACTTTCAAGAAAAGGTACGGACATTATGAATTTTTGGTAATGCCATTTGGATTGACTAATGCACTGGTAGCATTTATGGACCTGATGAATCGAGTGTTTAAGCATATCTAGATAGGTTCATAATTGTGTTTATTGATGATATTCTGGTGTACTCGAAATTGAGAGAAGAATATGAGGAGCATTTGAGGATGATATTAGCAATTTTGAGAACTAAGTAGTTGTATATGAAGTTTACTAAATGCGAGTTTTGGTTGGATAAAGTTGTATTTCTAAGGCATGTAATATCCGCTGAAGTAGTATATATGGATCCTAGTAAGATTGCAGTAATTATTAATTGGGAGCCACCAAGGAATGTAATGGAGATACGAAGTTTCTTAGGACTAGTAGGATATTATTAGAGATTTGTATAGGATTTCTCAATTATTGTGTCACCATTAATGAAATTATTGAGAAAGAATGTGAAATTTAAATGGACTTCGAATTGTCAATAAAGCTTTGAAATTTTGAAAGGGAAACTAGCCACTACGCTAGTATTGACGTTGCCAGTTGAAGGAGGTCATTATGTGGTGTATAGCAATGCTTCGAAATAAGGACTTAGTTATATGTTGATGCAAAATGGAAGAGTAGTGGCATATGCATCAAGACAATTAAGGCCGCACGAGCAAAACTATCCCACATATGACTTGGAATTAGCAGTAGTGGTATTTGCATTGAAAATATGGAGACATTACTTATATGAACTAACATGTCAAATATTTATAGACCATAAGAGCTTAAGTATATTTTAACTCAGAAGGAGTTAAATCTGAGGCAAAGACGCTGGGTGGAATTATTAAAGGATTACGATTGTACGATAGAATATCACCCAGGAAAGGCTAATATAGTTGTGGATGCTCTAAGCCGGAAGTCAAGTGGAACTTTGTATTATATCTGCGCTGTTAAGATGCCAATGTTGATTGAACTGAGGAAATTGGGAGTTTAGAATCGATACTCCACCAGGAGTATTAGCTACTTTGAACATAAGGCCGTTGCTAATAGAAAGAATTTAGTAGCACAACAAATGGATGAAGAAACGAAAAAGTTGTGCAGTGTTGTAAAAAGTGGAAAGGTGAAGGAGTTGAATTATAGCAAAGAAGGAATTTTGAAGTTTGAAAATAGATTGTATGTGCCAAACATGGATGAATTAATAAGAGAAATAATGGAAGAAGCATATTATTCGGCATATGTTGTTCATCTAAAAAGTACAAAGATGTATAGAATGTTGAAAGGAAATTATTAGTAGAAAGGAATGAAGGGTCACATAGCTGAATTTATATCAAAGTGTTTAACCTGTCAACAAGTCAAGGCAAAGTATAAGCATCCCGTAGGATTATTACAATCCTTACCAATTCCTGAATGGAAATGGGAACATATGACAATGGATTTTGTGGTAAGATTGCTAAGAACCTAGCAAGGAAATGATGTTGTGTGAGTGATTGTTGATCGTTTGACAAAGTCGGCGCATTTCTTACCTGTTAAGGTCAATTAAAACTTGATCAGGCTAGCAGAGCTGTATGTGAAAGAAATCGTGAGGTTACATGAAGCACCAATGTCCATCGTATCCGATCATGATCCAAGATTCACATAATAATTTTGGCCAAGTCTGCAGGAAGCTTTAGGAACTAAACTAAAGTTTAGTATAACTTTCCATCCTCAAACTGATGGCCAATCCAAATGCACTATACATATATTAGAAGATATACTTAAATCTAGTGCGTTATATTTTGGAGGTAATTAGGATAAGTAAGTACTATTAATGGAATTCACTTATAATAATAGCCACTAAAGTAGTATCGATATGGCACTTTTTAAAGCGTTGTATGGAAGAAAGTGTAGAACTTTAATTTACTGGGAGGAAGTCAGAGAAAGAAAATTATTAGGTTCAAAACTTATGTAAATAACTATGGAGAATATTCATGTAATTTGAGCGAATTTGAAAACGGCACGAGATAGATGTTGGGTTCGATAGGCTGCTCAAGAAGGGGGTGAATTGAGCTCTTTTCAAAAAATGATATAAAAATTTAAAAACTAATTTTGACAAATGCTAGCACAGCAGAAGTTTTGAAAAGCTATTTATCAGAGCTAGCATATCAGAGTGAAAAACTAAAAGTAAAATTGCAAGACATCATAGCTAATTTTGAGAAAGCAGAATATATCAACTAACTGAGTAAAACTAATATTTTTAGATTTTTGAATAAGAAGGCAAGAAGATTTGTACTAAAGATTGCAAATAGGAAAACCTATTTTTAAACACAAAATCAGTTGAACATGACTTACTCATAGAAAATAGATTTATTAAAACAGGACTTTGAATATCTCTTTGAAATTAACTTGAGAGGGCTTGCAGAGATAAGAGGCAAATAGAGGAGAAAACAAACACAATAATCTTATCGTGTTTCAGCTACCTGCCTACATCCGTTCCTTGAGGCACTCCTCAAGATTTTCTCTCAATCTTAGTCTTTTTTAACGGGTAAGAGACAAGCCTTGGAGTACAGCCCTATCCACAACTACCCTATTGCTAGAACTACCCCCACAAACTAGTTTTTAAATAGTTTCAGAAACTGCTCCCTATTTGGTTTTTAAACAGCTCCAGAAAAATTGCACCCCTCTAGTTTTTGAATAGAACTAGAAAACTACTCCTTACTACTGGTTTTACATATTAACTAGGAAACTCATACGACAAGCTTATCAATAGGTGCCTGAAGACCTTCCTCACTTGATTACAATGATTTGCAATAATTTTCTCTTAATATTCACTTAATGAATACATGGAAACCTATAAGCAGTTGAGAGGGAGAGCACAATATGCCAAGATGTAAGCAAAAAGATGATTTTCTTAATGAAAGATTTTTCTCAATAAAACACTTGCTCTCTCACTTCTTTCAAAGAAAATAGCATGTCCTATTTATACTAAGACCTAAGTTTCTAGAAAGATGCTATATGAGCCAATCATAAAATTCTTTGATTTTCATATTTGAAAGATAAAATTACTTGATGAAAAAGTAAAAGACAAAAATGTAAACTTCTGAAAGTTTGGTGAGTATGTGCATATGAAGTAGAGCATATTTCAGAAGCTGTTGTAAAGCTATTTTGTCTACAGAAGAGACAAAAGATAGGAAACAGATGTCTCTTTGGCTATTTTCTCTGCTGCTTTCCAAAATTAACTTATATGTAGAAAATGTCTCTTTTGTCATTTTAACCAAAAATGAAAACAAATGTGTAAAGCTTAAAAATGGTCTGATTAGACATATGAACAGTTAAGATCCTCTGTAAGTGCTTTTAACAAAATATCTAATGTCTTTAATTTCCGAAAATGCTCTTCAGCATGTTACTTTTAGGCTACATGGGCTTTTGCACTTGAGAGATGCATTCACTCTTGAGAATTTGTGTTCACACTAGGAGAAATTCTATTTATATTTATCACTTTTCCACAATTGAAGATCTTACATTAAAGTCATTAGCAATAAAAATTATATTTATCACTTTTATTAATCATCAAAATTAGCTTCAGGTTGTAACTGTGGCAACAATCTCTCCCTTTTTGATGATGACAAAACTTGATAAAAATAATTTATTTTTAAAAGATAAGCACATCTAGAAAAGTTAGAATGATGCATATATGTACTTATGATATACACAGAGAATGATATGCAATGTGAAACTATATATAATGCAATTTTTGAACCTACTTTTAAAAATATTAAAAGCTTAAAGAAATGTCTCCCCTTGAATTTATACCATAAAAAATAATTGTCAATTAGTCATCTCATTAATTTCTTTAAATTAAAAGATAAAGCAAGTTACAACTTGATAGATCAGAAATGTATTAGAGCTAACAAAAAAATATAGAGCATACAAATACCAATAAAATATTAAACATTTGGATATCATAAGAGCACAAAAGAAGATTAACAAAGACAGCCATGCAGTTAGATAGCAACAATGATCTAATAAAGCATAAAAATACTACTCCCCTTTGGGAAATAAAGAAAACAAAGAAAACATATATTACTCCCCCTTTTTGTCATCATCAAAAAAAGAAAGTAAGAGAGGAGGGTAGCTAAGCATAGTCTCAATAAGAGATATTAATAATTCAGAGTTAAAAGATAAAGTAAGCACACAGCTAAAATATAAAGCTAATTAATTATCCATAATCAGATAAGATTAAACATATATTAGATCAAAAAGGATCGAAAGAGGTTTGGATAAGCCTGCTTTTGGTGGATTGCCTGGTGAATCTTTTGGTTGGACCGGGTGGATTTCATTGGGCTTTATGTTTAAACTTATGACCGGGTTTGGGCTTGGGTGAAACATCTTTCCCAGCATTCTTTAATAGCTCTTTCTTTTCTTCCGCTAATGATGGAGCAGAGTTAGAAGGTGGAGGATTCTTCAGGAGTGCTTTATAGAGAACTTCCAAATTAACTTCAGATTTGTCTACGAACTTATCAAAACCAGCTTGACATAAGTCCATCAGAGCTTGGAATCTAGTAGGTGACAAAGAGATAAACTTCTTTATGATTTCATAATTTGCCTTGTCCTCAATCTTTTCTAGAGTTGGCTATTTGGATGTCTTTTCAGCAGAATCTTTCAACATCGGCTCAGTTTTCTTGACTCCTAATTTTCTAGCTTATTAGCTTCAGCGACTTTACCAGTTTGTTCTATAGTCATTTCTTCAGTTTTCTCTTCCTCATCCTTTTTTTTTCTTTTTCTGGATTCTTTTGGTTGATGACATCAAAAAATCCTTCAATGATAGCTTCAACTCTGGATTCTGGTTCAGCTTGCTTTCCTTCTTCTTCTTCTGAGCTAGATTTTTGAGATTTTAGTTTGTCAGTATCACCAGAAGCTTATTTTTTTAACTGCATCTTTTTCTTGGCTATCTTTCTTTTTCGAACTCTCTTTTATTTTGAAACCCTGACCAGCTCTTTTCTTAATTTCTTCAGAAATTCTGTCGTAATCCATTTGACTCTTAGAATTAGCTTCATCATGCCTCTTTGCTTCAGCAACTACCTTGCCCTTAGCAATCTTTCTCAGTTTAGCTTTAGAAACATTCGTGGAACTAGCAGGGGCAAAAGCTTTCTTCTCTACTTCCTTCTTTTCTGATTTCTTTTCCTTAACTGGCTGTGATTGCTTCTTGATCTCAGAATCTGATTTTTCATCACTTTTCTCCTTCTTTGCTTCAACTTTATTCATTCTGGATTTTGATTTCAACTTTGATATGATCTCAGTCTTTTCGACTTTTTCAAAAGTTTCACTTTCTAAATCAATTTCCAGAAGTTTGAATAGGTTGGACAAAATCATTGCATAGGGGAGACCCTTTTATTTTGTGATACTCGCCATGTAACCCATCATTAAATAACATAGATTAAAGTTTCTCATTTTCACCACATGCCATATTAAGCACAACTCTACACTATTCATATAGTCAAGACTTTTGAACTTTGGAGCCAGAAAAAAAGTAATGAAATTGTGAAGAATTCTTAAATCTTGTGATAAAGATGCAGAATTTACATTTTCACTGAGCCCAATTTTTGGATTTCCTGAGACTTTTTTCTTGAATTCTTCCTCATTGAAGCTCTTGATTTTCTTTAAATTGGCTTTCTTTGATAGCCTCAATCCACGGTTGGGTATATCAAAAGCTTCAGAAATAGTCTCCAATGAAATAGAGTATTTCTTTTCCTTTAGAGTCACCTCAAATTCTTCAAAATCAACTTCCTTTATAGACCTATAAAACTGGTGAACAAGATTCTCATAAACAACTTCATCAATTTTTATCAAGCTGATCCACTGCTGTGTCATGAACCATTCCTTTAAGCAGTAATCATCAAACTCGAAGAATTCCAGTGGATGATTTTTGGTGGGATCAGTTTGTTATGAGAGATTTTTAACTCAATCCCTTTGAATTTCTTAACCTCCATGATTTTTTTTTATTTTCCCCCTTTTTTGAGTCTGATCTGGTGAACTAGCAGCAACTCCCTTGAAATCCTTTCTCTTCTTACTTTGTTCAATCATCTTTGGGATTTAAGAAATTACTTTTCAAAAATGCTTGAGGAAGATAATGAGGTTTTGAGAGTGAGAGAGGGTTTAAGTTTTCAAAAAAATAGGGTTTTTTTTTAAAAAAAAATGTTTTAGAGGAGTAGATATTTATTGATGGAAAGAGAGAGAAAATAAAAAATATCCAATGGTCTATAAAGAGTCTAATATCCAGCGATTATAACCTTTCCAATGCAGACAATTAATGTTACTATATATTAATAGACATGCCTATTCTATTTTTGTTCTGACGCTAATAATGCCTTAGTTTATGCTAACATGTCAAAAGAAATAGGAAATGATGACTGACACAATTTCAGAAGTAAATAAATGTGTGTGGCTTTTCAAGAAGAAACGGTCAAAAGGAAAATTATTGCAAATCTGATTTTTGAACTTATAGCTGTACTTTTCAAATAAATTTAAGAAGATTAATAATGACTAACGGACAACCAAATTAACAACAATAATTCAGGAAGGAGATAAATTATATTGCAAATAAAATAGCTTAATCAAAATAATAAAAGTATGAAGCTAATTTATGCATCTAAATCGATGACCCTAATTCATTTCTAATTTTACAAAAATGATCTTCATTCAAAGGTTTTATGAAAATGTTAGCAAGTTGCATGTCAGTTGGTACAAAAATTAGCTTGATATCACCATTCAGCACATGATCCCTAATGAAATGATGCCTAATTTCAATATGCTTTGTCCTAGAATGCATGACAGGATTCTTGGACAAATTGATTGCACTAGTGTTATCATAATAGATATGAATTTAAGAGTACCTCAATCCATAGTCTTCCAACTCTTGCTTTATCTATAGAATTTGAGCAACACAGCTTCCAACAGTAATATATTCAGCTTCAGCAGTTGACAAGGCAACCGAAGTCTATTTCTTGCTAAACTATGAAACTAATCCGCTACTAAAAAATTGACAAATTTTAGATGTGCTTTTCCTGTCCATTTTACTTCCTATAAAATCAGCATTACTATATCCCATAAGATTAAAGGATAAATCTTTAGGGTACTATAGGCCAAGACCTTGAGTTCCCATAAGATACTTAAAAATCTTTTTAACAGCTATCAGGTGAGATTCCTTAGGATTAGCTTAAAAATGTGCATATAAATAGATACTAAAATGAATATCAGATCGACTAGCAGTAAAATAAAGTAATGATCCAATCATACCTCTATACATCTTGTTGTCTACTTATTTACCTTTTTCATCTTTGTCTAATTTGATTGTGGCGCTCATTGGTGTCCTACTGATTTTAGCCTCGGCTAGCTTGAATTTCTTCATTATTTTTTTCATATACTTGGACTGATTTAGCAAGATGCCATCCTTACATTGTTTGATTTGCAATCCTAAAAAGAAATTTAGTTCCCCCATTATGCTCATCTCGAATTCATTCTTCATCAAATCTGAGAACTCCTTGCATAAGCTTTCTTTGGTTGCTCCAAAAATAATATCATCCACATATATCTGGACAATCAGAATATGTTGAGTCTGATTTCTTGTGAAAAGAGTCTTGTCCACTTTGCCTCTTGTAACCCTATTTTCTAGCAAAAACTTGCTTCATAACAAGCTCTAGGAGCTTGTTTCAGACCATACAAAGCTTTTGTTAGTTTGTACACATGGTTGGGCTTATCATGTATCTTAAAGCCAGAGGGATGATTCATATAAACTTCTTCGTTGAGATACCCATTCAAAAAGGTACTTTTAACATCCATGTGAAATAGCTTGAAATTTCTGTAGTAAGCAAATGCGCACAGTATTCGAATCGCTTCAAGTCTAGCCACAGGTGCAAAGGTCTCATCAAAATCAATTCCCTCTTCTTGGTTGTAACCTTTGGCAACCAATCAAGCTTTTTTTCAAATAACATTCCCATGCTCATCAAGCTTATTTCTGAAGACCCACTTAGTTCCAATGATAGTGTGATCTTTAGGCTTTGGAACTAATTTTCAGACATTATTTCTTTCAAACTGATTTAGCTTTTCTTGCATGGCCATGATCCAATTTTCATCTTCTTATGCTTCCTCTATGCTCTTTGGCTTAATCTTTGACATATAGGCTACATTTCCCATCATTTTTCTGAAGCTACTTCTTGTAACCACTTTGTCGGATGGGCTGGTCAGCATGTTTTCCTTGGAGTGATATTTATGATATCTCCATTCCTTGGGTAGATCATGATGCAAAGATTGCTGATTATTTTATCTTTCTTTAGTTTGGTCTTCTCCTTCAGGTTGATTTTCATTCTCTCGCAACCTTTCTCCTATCAAGTCTGACTGACCTTCTAGATTAGCTTTTGCATTTTCTTCTGGAGTAGATTTTTTCTCTTGGGCTTGTTCATTAATCTTTTTAGCTAGTTCAGGTGTGGAATTTTTAGTAATTACAAGAAAATAATCTACAACATCTCTACTTGGTAGAGTTTGGTTAGTTTCCTTGAAGACAACATGAATAGATTCTTCGACAACAAGAGTTCTTTTGTTAAAAACTCTGAAAGCTCTACTATGATTAGAATATCCTAGAAAAATTCTCTTATCTAATTTTGCATCAAATTTGGCTAGTTGATCTTTCTTGTTGTTGTGAATAAAACATTTACAACCAAACACCTTAAAATAGCTTATGTTAGGCTTTTTTTACCTTTCCATAGCTCAAAGGGTGTCTTTTTCAAAGAGGATCTTACCAAAGCTCTATTCAAGATGTAGTATGTTGTATTTATAGCTTCAGACCAAAAATACTTTAGCACATTAACTTCACTAAGCATTGTGTGGGCCATCTCTTGCAAGGTTTTGTTCTTTCTTTCCATAACTCTATTCTGTTGGGGAGTTCTTAGAGCTGAAAATTTATGACTGATTCCAAACTCATCACATAGCTCTTCAAACTGTTTATTTTTGAAATATTGACCATGATCACTTTGAAGACTTGGGATATTATATCCTTTTTGATTTTGAAGCTTTCTGCACAGACTAGCAAATTTGTTAAATGCCTCTTCCTTTTTAGCTAGGAAAAGGGTCCAAGTATATCTAGCATAATCATCCACTATAACAAATGCATATGACTTGCCTCCTAGACTAGATGGCGACTAGTCCAAACAAATCAAGATGTAATAGTTCAAGTGGTTTGCTAGTTGAGATCATTCCTTTGGATTTGAATGAAGACTTTTTTTGTTTGCCTAATTGACAAGCATCACAAACAGTGTCTTTTTTAGCTTCGGTAGACCTTTCACAAGCTCATTTTTGGAAAGCTTAGAAATCAGATTCATACTTGCAGGACCTAATCTTTTATGCCACAACCAGATATCTTCCTCAGTAGATGCCAAACATAAATCAAATGCATATTGCAAATTTTTAAAATCAACTAAGTATACATTTTCAAATCTATCACCAACAAACAGAGTTTGATTATCAAGCATATCTTGAACTTCATAGTGGGTAGGCTCAAAAATGACTCTCCTATTCTTATTACACAACTGACTGACACTGATCAAATTAAACTTTAAAGCTTTAACCAATGATACCTCTTTAATAGAAGGATTAACTCTAACTGTTCCAATGCCAAATATCTTTCCTTTGCTGTTGTCTCCAAAACTGACGGATCCTCTATTTTTTAGCTTTAAGTAGGTGAACTTAGACTTGTCACCCATTATATTCCTAGAGCAAGCACTATCTATGTACCATTTTTCTTGAACACTTTTGCTCTTGAGGCAGACCTCTAAGGGATCAGTTAGTTTTAGGTACCCAAACTAATTTAGGTCCCGATGGGTTAGTCTTAGAAAACAGCTTAGTACCTTTTGGTACTCAGATAAATTTAGCTTTAGAAAATCCTTTCTTATAACCACAGAATCTTGATACATGTCCTTTATAATTGCAATAGAAGCATGTGAGATATGTGTGACTTGAAGAAACCTCTTTAACAAAGTAAAAGTCATATTTTCTATTTTTCACAAATCCAATAAAGCCTAATCCAGACTTTTCATTTGAAAACCATTGGTTTCCTAATAAAATATCAAGATTTTGCCTTCCCTTTGTGAATCTTTCAAGATCATTGGTCAAGCTCTCAATTTTCTTTTTCAAATCATCATTAGTTCTGACTAAAAATATATTTCTTTCAAAAATCGCACCAAGCTCATTTTTTAGAAATCTAATTTCACCAGCAGTAGTTTTTAAACATTCAGATTCATGTGTAAACAAATCTCATGCATATTTCTCTTTTTCTTTCAAATCATCAAATTCAGCTTATGAAGCTCCAGAGAAAATAGTTTTAACTTTATCGTTAAGAAGTTTCTCATTTTCTGACTTAACAAATTTGAGTTCCTTCTTAAGCTTTTTATGTTTCTTGAAAAGTTTTTAAATTCAATGTACAGTTCATCAAATGCATTACCCAAATCATCATCATAAATAAGGTCAAAACTCTTGTATGAGCTTTTTTAAGGAATTAGTTTCAAATCCTGATTCCTTCATTTCAGCTTGACTCATTTCTTCACTTTTAAGAGCCATCAAATAGAGGTCTGCAACTTCATTTAACTTATCTTCTTCTCCTAAGCTTGAGCTTTTACTGTCACTCTATATAGCAACCATAGCTTTCTTAGCTTTGCTTTTGTTGGACTTCTTTTTCAGCTTTGGGCAATCAGTCTTATAGTGTCCAGGCTTATTGCATTCAAAACAGGTCACTTCTTACTTTTCCTTTTTCCATAGAGGATTAGCTTTAGGACTGAACATCTTTTTGATATTGTTCCTATAGTTCCTTCCACCTTTCTAATACATTCTTTTAAATCTTCTTATGAACAGTGCAAGATCATCTTTGTCTTCTAAGCTAGTTGAACTTTAACTGCTTAAGCTGATTTCGAGGGCTAGATCATTTCTCTTTTTTTTTTCACTAGTTGCCTCCTTTTTCTTTTCTTTGCTTCTCATCATCATTTCATGTGTCAGTAGCAAATTGACAAGCTCATTATATGAATATTCTTTCAAATTTTTAGCTTCATAGAGAACCGTGACTTTAGTCTCCCATCTTTCCAGTATAGATCTAAGGATTTTCTTTACCATTTCTTCTTCAGTGATTTCTTTTCCAAGATTTTTGAGTGAGTTCACTATTTCAGAGAATTTTGAATTCATTGAAGAAATGGTTTTGTCTGGTTTCATCAAAAATAGCTCATAATCTCTCCACAGCAAGTTGATCTTTGACTCCTTAACCTGATTTGTCCCTTCATAGGTGACTTCCAACTTATTCCATACTTGTTTTACTGATGTGCAAGTTGAGATTCTGTTGTACTCATTTACATCCAATGCACAATGAAGCATGTTGAGTGCCTTTGCATTCAGTTGGATCTTTTTCCAATCATCATCAGAGTAATCAGCTTCTGGGATAGTGAATTTCTTGCCATCAGCTAGAGTTTTGGTTGGAAGTATTGGTCTAGCAATAATGATTCTCCAGCAATTGATATCAATAGCCTGTACAAAATTTCTCATTCTGTTTTTCCGATAAGTATAGTTAGTGCCATTAAAAAGAGGAGGACGAGTGATAGAATTTCCCTCATGTAATCCTGATGCACTATTTACAATATTAGAACTACTAGCAGCCATTATGGATCTCTCAAAGGTGTTAACCTTACAAAAAATTTCAGAGACCTGCTCTGATACCAAGTGTTGGGTCCGATAGGCTACTCAAGAGGGGGGATGAATTGAGCTCTTTTCGAAAAATGATATAAAAACTTAAAAACTAATTTTGATAAATGCTAGCACAGTGAAAGTTTTGAAAAGATATTTATCAGAGCTAACAGATCAGAGTGAAAAACTAAAAGTAAAATCCTAAGACGTCAGAGCTAATTTTAAGAAAGAAAAATAGATCAACTCACTGAGTAAAACTATCTTTTTGGATTTTTGAATAAGAAGGCAAGAAGATTTGTACTGAAGATTGCAAACAGGAAAACCTATTTTTAAACACAAAATCAGTTGAACATGACTTACTCGTAGAAAACAGATTTGTTAAAATATGATTTTGAATATCTCTTTGAAATTAGCTTGAGAGGGCTTGCAGAGATAAGAGGCAAATAGAGGAGAAAATAGACACAACAATTTTATTATGGTTCGGCTACCTGCCTACATCCACTCCTTGAGGCACTCCTCAAGATTTTCTCTCAATCTCAGTCTCTTTTAACGAGTAAGAGACAAGCCTTGGAGTACAACCCTATCCACAACTACCCTGTTTCGAGAACTACCCCATAAACTAGTTTTCAAATAGTTCCAGAAACTGCTCTCTCTCTAGTTTTCAAACAGCTCCAGAAAAACTGAACCCCTCTAGTTTTGCAGATTAACTAGGAAACTCATACCACAAGTTTATCAATAGGTGTTTGAAGATCTTTCTCACTTGATTGCAATGATTCACAATAATTTTCTCTCAAGATTCACTCAATGAATATATGGAAACCTATAATCACTTGAGAGGGAGAGCACAATATGCAAAGATGTAAGCAAAAAGATGATTTTCTCAATGTAGGATTTTTCTTAATAAAACACTTGCTTTCTCACTTCTTTCAAAGAAAATAGCATGTCCTATTTATACTAAGACCTAAGTTTCTAGAAAGATGCTATATGAGCCAATTAGAAAATTCTTTAATTTTCTTATTTGAAAGATAAAATTACTTGATGAAAAAGCAAAAGACAAAAACGTAAACTTCTGAAAGTTTGGTGAGTATGTTCATGTGAAGTAGAGCACATTTTAGAAGCTATTATAAAGCTATTTTGTTTACAGAAGAGACAAAAGATAGGACTCAGGTGTCTCTTTGGCTATTGTCTCTGCTACTTTCCGAAATTAGCTTATATGTAGAAAATGTCTCTTTTGTCATTTTAACCAAAAATGGAAACAAACGTGTAAAGCTTAAAAATGGTCTGATTGGACATATGAACGGTTAAGATCCTCTCTAAGTGCTTTTAACAAAATATCTAATGTCTTCAATTTTTGAAAATGCCCTTCAACATGTTACTTTTGGGCTTCATGGGCTTTTGTACTTGAGAGATGCATTCACTCTTGAGAATTTATGTTCACACTAAGAGAACTTCTACTTTGCTGCACACTTACACAGATCTCACACAAAAGTCATTAGCAATAAAAATTATTTTTATCACTTTTGTAAATCATCAAAATCAGCTTCAGGTTGTAACTGTGGCAGCAATAGACAAAGAAGCTACGCCAACCTTAAGTGAGCTGATATCAAATATAACGTTGGTGAAAAAGTGCTTTTAAAGATATTACCATGGAAAGGCGTACTAAGATTCGATAAGTGCGGCAAGCTAAGCCCAAGATTTATTGAACCGTATGAAATAATCGAATGAGTTGGGCCAGTGGCTTATCGATTAGCATTATCCCCTAGTTTATCTGGAATTCACGATATTTTTCTATGTATCAATGTTGAGAAGATATAAAAGTGATCCTTCTCACATACTACAAGAACAACTAGTAGAACTGCAAGAGAATTTGAGCTATAAAGAAGAGCCAATATTGATTTTGGCAAGGGATAAAAAGGTATTACGAAATAAAGTTATTCCTTGGGTCAAAGTATTGTGGAAGAATTATTCTCGTAAAGAAGCTATATGGGAATGAGAGGAGGATCAGAATTTTGAGAATGAAATTTCTTAAGTGGGGGGCAATTGTCATATCCGTACCCAAATAATTTAAGTTATTTTGGGTTAGGACTAAATTATAAAGAAAATAAGTTTAAAAGAAGGACTTAATTGAAAAAAAAAGTTGGGGGATAAAATTATAATATGGCATAAACCACCATTGACACAAATAAGAAGTAAAAGAAAACAAAATAGAAAGAAAATGCTGCCGGAAGGGAGAAGAATTAAGGGAGGAACCTATATTTCAGTGAGTGGACTTCCTTTCTTCAATTCTTTGATTGATATATTTGTTTTTGAATGATTTCTGGTTTGTTTGGATTGAATTTTTATGTTTGGGATTGAATTTTTACATCTATTGTTGAGTTTTAAAAATTTAAACGTTACAGGTGCAATCAGACCGCCTGATTGCACAGAGGTAGTGCCTCTTTGAGCAAAGGTGACACCTCAGCCCATTTTGAGCCCTCAGGTGACACCTCAGTAAGCCATAAGGCAGCACCTTAGCGGAATTGAGTTGATAAGGCGGCGCTTTAGTGATCGAAAATGATGTTTGAGTTGATTCTGATCAATTTTTAACTCTGATTTTATATGTATATAATATACAGAGTAATACAGAGCTTTATTTTGATAAAAAAAAAGATGATTGATTATGAAAATGTGATGATTTTGTGAGCACATGTACATTGAATGGAAAGGTGGTTGTAGTAAGACTGTGCTCGGGGTACGACTAGGTTCTATGAGAAATAAAATTGTGTCTAGGGTACAGCAACTCACGTGTGATTGATATTTTTATACCTGGGGTACAATAAGAAATTAATGGAATTGAGATATGTGATTATGATAACTGTCTTTGGGACAACACTCGACATTCTTGAATACCTTTGGGGCTAATCCGAGTAGTTTATAGATCGATATGCATACCTGGATTGGACTGTTGATGTGCTGATTGGTACCCACCACATCAACAGCAACCTGACATATTCTTAATTATATTTGGAAAATTATATTGTGCTATGATTAGTGTGAGAATGATATTTCGAAAAGAAAGTTTGATTGATATTTTAAAAGGAAAGGAAAGTTTGATTTTCCCGAAGAACCGGATTTGAGTCTATCAAGAATTATTTGAAATAATTCTTATGATTCAATTATAAATCTATTTATTTGTATGGATTACATTATGTTTAAAGTGGAAATATTTTGATTATTTTCAAATATTCTGGTTATTTTTATTTCCCTATTGTTTCTTGGGACAACGTTGATATCTGTCCATTCACTGAGTATTTTTTGGAAAAATACTCACTACTCCTTCTTTAAAACTTTCTTTTAGTATAGTTTAGTTGGTACATAGTTATAAATAATGGCGGTGCATTAGACTGCGATGACGTACGAGTTAGAGGGAGCTGAGACATAAATCTACTATTACATTCGACACGATGTAGATGCCATTTTATCTTTTTATATAGCTCTCAAGCCGATAGCAGTCAAGTACCACACGCATACAAAGAGGATTGATTTCCTCGATGGATGTCTGATGGTAGTCACTATGTCGCATGGCACTACACCGGGTGTTCGGGTCTCTTTGACCTGGATGTAGATGACACCAGACTTTGCTTGTTTCTTTTGGTTAGGATGGGTTGTATTAGAAGTAACTGCTCTTTTAGTATAGATATAGCAGTACTTCCTACGGCTAGATAGGCCACTTTTCGGGGATTATTGGGTTGTATTATTCTTTTTGGTGTATATTTGTAAATATTTGATATGACCACTTTTCCCCCATGCATCCTATCTGTAGTACGATATTTACAGTATATATATGTATATATTGTCAATATTTCAGTTGAGTATTTACTACTCTTGCCATCTGTCCCATGTTTGATTGGATGTTGTATATCTATTTGGATGTTTTTCTTGATAGCTGAATGATATAAGAATGTTGTACAGTGGATGTTGGTTAGTTTTTATCCCAGAAGTGACGCCTCTCCACGTCGGTACCGGTGCCTCGGGCGGAGCAGCATGAGCTGTGGTGCTGTCTAACGGGGTGTCAGTAGGAAGGGGTGTCATAATATCCTATTTTTAAATTATGTCAATTATATCCAATTTTTGTTTTAAGGATCTAAATGTATTATAAAAAAAATTACTTTTAAATCCTTATAAAATAAAGGCACATTGGTATCAAAAATCATAACATTTTCGACCTTTTACATATTTACTCCAAACTTTAAAATTTAGCAATACTAACTCAATTTAATATATTATTTGTAATTTTAGCACAATTGTGATTTAGTTATAAATTAAAAAAAAATACATATGTGACATTTGAGGTGAATTAGATAACATATATTTTTATAATCCCACATTCATATGAAGACTTAAAACTAGGTAAAGAAAATGATGAATATAGTTTTTACAAATTAAATAAATTTTTATTCTCATTTTATATATTTTTTTTAATAATTACTGACGTTAAACTCTAACTGACTATTGTAATTAGTATTTAAATAATGTGGATGTGAAATTCATAAAAATATAGATTAGCTACTTAAATTTGTTTCTTAAAATCTTTTTTCTCTTTTCTTTTAACAAAAAAATAAAATATAAAAATATAGTTCTCAAATATTAATCTTACTATATTCAAAATAACCTCCGAAATTAACTTTTAAATATTTTCATAAAATTTTAGCTTTTTACATTATTTTATATTCCGAAGTCTCTATATTTTAATGTTTCTAAATCTCACTTCTCAACTTTCAATTATATTATTTAAAATTTTCTAATAAATATTGAACAAAAAAAAAACTAGTATGATAAAGAGAAAGAACAAAGAAAATTAAATTATTAAAAATGTTAATCAATAATATAAAAAATTCATTTTTTGAAAAAGTAAAAAATTTCTTAAAATCTTGCAACACAAAAAAAAAAACACAACTTATAAATTGATTTAGAAAAAACTATTAGTTCTACCTTGAATTGTGGGGGTAATTATCAATTAAATTCTACTTTGAAAGTCATTTTACTTTGCTACTTCAATATTACGAAATGTATCAATTCTATTTAATTTTATTTGAACGATCTAATTGTATTTCTAAAAATTATTTTGAGATTCTTACAAAATAAATTTGACACTTATTAAATTTCTTATTTTTTATAAGAATAAAATAAAATGTAATAAATAATTTTAAATTCTAATTTTACTACTCTTGACATAAATTTAAAAATTAATTTCTAATATTTTCATAAATTTTTAAATTTTTCACTACAAAATCTTATATTCTAATTAAAATAAAATTTACTTCTAAACTTTCAACTGCATTATTTAAAAGTTTTTCTAATAGGGGTAAAAAGAAAAAAGTATGAAATAAAAAAAGAGATATAGTTTTGAAATATTAAAAATATTAGTTTATAATATAAAAATATTTGATTGTCCTGAAAAATATGAAAAGAATTAAAATTTTATTATTATTTGTTGTGATAGTTTAAAGTGCATACTTTATATTTATATTTTATTTTTATTAATATTAGTATATATAATAAATTGATTCACATGTTATCACTTTTTTATTTTTTATTATTTTTATTAATACATAAAAGTAAAAATTTAATTTTATGTAAAAATTTGAAAAATAATCTTTAAATTTATTTCAAAAGTGGTAAGATTAAAATTTGAGAATATTTTTAAAATTTTACTTTTTAAAAAGAAAGAATCTGAATACGTGTCAAACTTGAGAATATTTTTAAAATTTTACTTTTTAAAAAGAAATAATTTGAACTTCAAATAAAACTAGATAGAATTAATACAATTTGTAAAGTTGAAGGAGTAAAGTGAAATGACTATGAAAGTAGGATTCAATTGTTAATTAGTTCAAAATTCAGAATAAAATTGATGATTTTTCCACTGATTTGATAGTATGAAAAATAGCATAGTAATTTAGGATCATTTGGTTGACTTTTTAATTATTGTGTTTAGTTATTATGTTATTATTGTTAGTTGTATATTTTTGTGTGCTTTTATGTTATTTATATGATTTGTAGGTTCTTTTGGACTAATCTCAAGCTTGAAGTTGCTTTGGAGTGCATTGGAATGAAGTTTGGTGTTCAAAAAGTCAAGGGAAGCAATTTAGGAGGTGTGCCAACTCGTCCGCCTGTGCCGACTCTTGACAGCAAGCGGCTGTACCGACTCATCCACCTGTGCTGACTCGTCCCATCCACTGGTGCCGAGGCGAGATGAGAGAAGAAGCCCTGTACCGACTCGTTCCACTATGCCGAGTCATGACAGAGGGCACCCGTGCTAACTCACACCCTACTCAGCACAGTGTGCCGAGTAGTTTAGGCACCTTTTCTTTGCACTCTTTCAAATTTGGCCCCTCTCTGAAAGTGTACGAATTGGGATGTTTAGGAGGCCTATAAATACATGTATTGGCATCATTTTAGACATAATTACATATCATAAAACACTTAGTTATTTTATTTAAAGTATTATATTTGTTTAGTTAGTATTATATGTACAATTCAAAGTATCAAGAGAAGATCATATTCAAGCAAGCAAGGATACATCAAGAAGGTTATCTACATTCAAGTTCTATCTTTCTCTCTATTAGTACTTGATGTTTATTATACCTTTTTGTTATCGTTTTTTATGTTTAATATGTACCTTGGCTAAGCCATTGTTTGTTAGAATTACAAGGAAGAATGACCTTTATATATGTTTCACCATTCTTTAAAAAGCATAGCCCGTTCATCTCTCAATTCAGGTGCTGATGTTCTGATGTAGTTCATAGCCTTCTAAAATATAATGCATCTAGAAAAAATTAAAATATTTATATTAAAATTAATTAAAAATTAGGATAAATTTACTATAAATAAGAAAAAAGTTTAATCTTTTTATATAAAAAAAACAATGTATGTGGCAATAGTGTCCACTTCAATAATGTCATTTACAATGTCATATAAGTACCTTTGCACTCAATTTTGACTAAAAGTAATTGGGAGTTACATTTGCCACACATTTATTAAATTGGAACCTTGATGCTAAGATTTTAAAAGAAAAAAAAATCTAAAATTATAATAAATTGAAAAAATTTGGTCTTTTTAAATCATTATGCCTTTTTTTCTATTTAGTTTGATGTACGCTCCATTTTTGCCACATCAGCTGAATATAAACATCGTTCATGTTGCTGTTTCTATGCACCTGAAATTAAAATATTAAAGCTTATATATTTGGATCTTGGAAATTAAAAGGTCCTAATATGAAAATGAGGATAGACATTAAAAGGTCCTAATAACCAGTACTATAATTTGTCCTTACCATAACGAAAATTAAACTTATTATTTGTATTAAAATAATAAATCAAAATCCTTTAAAATCACATAATATTTCATTTTTTTTCCTCTTTATCGGTTCTTCTTCTTTACTATAATTTATTAGGTGAGAATTTATTTGGTTGTTCATCAATAGTTTCGGTTGAAAATATAATATTTAAATAAAAATATTGGATTTTCTTTAAAAAATTGATTAATTGAAAGAAATAGCTGAGAAAATAAAATTTTGATATTTTATTTAAAATTTTGTTAATTTTTATGAATTTGTATTGAATATTGTTTAAGGAAAGGATCACGTTTGACATCGCAATTAACACGTAAAATTTTTTTGGTCAAATTATGTTTTCGTCTTATTAATTTTATAATATAAAAAAATTATATAATAATCTAACACTACTAAAAAACAGGCAATTACCGATGGATTTAGCGACGGATTCCCGACGGATTTCGTCATTAGCGACGGATTCCCGACGGACTCTAATCCGTCGCAAAAATGGGCGTCGCTAATTTTTACTGACGGATTTTTAAAATCCGTCGGTAATTTACCGACGGATTGCTTTCCGTCGGTAATTACCGACGGATTGCTTTCCGTCGGTAATTACAGACGGATTGCTTTCCGTCGGTAAATTACCGACGGATTGCTTTCCGTCTGTAAATTACCGACGGATGCAGTCCGTCGGTAAATTACCGACGGAAAGCAATCCGTCGGTAATTATCGACGGAAAAATTCCGTCGGCAATCCGTCGGTAATTTCACCAAATTTTTTTTAAAAAAAAAAATTAAATAATTTAGTATATTAATTAAATAATAGTTGTATATTTATTTATTAGATCATAACATTAATTATAATTTCAGTAGAAATTTAAATTGTATTAAAAATATATAAATAAATAAAATTGAAACATAAAA
>CATIWO010182068.1:0-21074 GCA_949673435.1 Macaranga tanarius
CATTTATTTAACATAATGCTAATGGAGTAATGCTTCAAATAAATAAACACTTTATTTAAAAGAACATTACATGGCCATTTGGGATAATTTACAATGTCATAATACAAGATTGCCTCTAGGGCATACCACTATACTAACATCTTGACCAATTGAATTTTATCTACTGTTTCTTATACCAAATCTTGACCTTCAAGTTTCCTTAAGCCTTCAACATCCCAACATATTGGGCTTCTACACTTTCTCCTATATAAGGCTTTATAAGGCGCCATTCCGATACTAGAGTGATATCCATTATTGTAGGCAAATTCTAACATAGGTAAGTGATCATCCCAATTGCCTTTAAACTCCAAGGTACAAGCGCTCATCATATGTTCCAATGTCTGGATTGTCCTTTCTGACTGACCATCTGTTTGCAGATGGAAAGCAGTGTTAAAATGCAACTTTGTTCCCAAAGCTTTTTGCTAACTGTCCAGAAATGTAAAGTGAATCTCAGGTCTCTATCGGACATAATAGATAAAGGAACTCCATATAGTCTCATAATTTTTGCAATGTATAAAGAAGCTAACTTATCTAAGGAATCGCTTATTTGTATCGATAAGAAATGGCCGACTTAGTCAACCAGTCAACTATCACCCATACCGCATCATGCTTTCAAAAAGTTTGAGGTAGTCCAATTACAAAATCCATAGTAATCCTTTCCCATTTCCATTCTGGTATTGCCAAAGGACATAACTTCCCCGTAAGAGCTTGATGTTCAGCCTTTACTTGTTGACAAATTAAACATCTTACAATATACTCAGCTATATCTCTTTTCATCACTGGCCACCAATAAAATGACTTCAAATCTCGATACAATTTTATACTCCTGGGATGCATTGCATAAGAAGCGGTATGTGCTTCATTCATTATTTGCTTCCTTAACTCACCACTATCCGGAACACACATGCACTTTCCAATCATCAACGTACCATCCTCCCTCAAGGTAAATTGCATATTGAGTCCTGCTTCTACCTTTTCTTTCATCTTTTTCAAGTAGGCATCTTCCATTTGAACCTCTTGAACTTGATCCTCCAATGATGGTTTAATTTGAAAAGCAGCCAATAAGTGGTCTACTTTAACATCAAATGAAACATTCATTGCTCGTAAAGCCATTAATTTTTCTATATCATGATAAACTAAGCCAGCATCACACTTTGCAATTTTTTGGCTCAAAGCATTTGCAACTATATTTGCCTTTTGTGGATGATACTCGATGGTACAATTATAGTCCTTCAATAATTCCATCCATCTTCGTTGTCTCAAGTTTAATTCCTTCTGAGTTAGAATATACTTCAAGCTTTTATGGTCAGTGAAGCTAAAAAAGGTCTCTCTATATAAGTAATGCCTCCAAGTCTTCAAGGCATGAACAATGGCAGCTAACTCCAAATCATGTGTTGGATAGTTCATTTCGTGAGGCCACAATTATCAATATGCATAGGTTATCACCCTTCCATTCTGTATAAGCACATAACCTAATCCTTGTTCTAAAGCATTGGTATATACCACAAAGCCTCTATTACCAGTTGGTAATACTAAAATAGGAGCCGTGGTGAGAGTTTCTGTCAACTTTTCAAAGCTCCATTGACATGCTTGATTCCATTGATAAGAAGTATTTTTCTTCAAAAAGGTTATTAATGGTTTAGCAATAACAGAAAAATCCTTCACAAATCTTTTATAGTAACCAGCTAAACCCAAGAAACTTCGAATCTCGGTCATACATCTAGGTACTTGCACTCCAAAATAGCTTTAATCTTGGACGGATCTGGCTGTACCCCTTCTTTTGACATAATGTGGCCAAGGAACACAATTTCCTCCATCCAAAATTCACACTTATTGAATTTGGCATACAATTGCTTCTCCCGAAGTATTTGCAAAACTATTCAGAGATGCTTCTTATGCTCCTCTCGACTAGATGAATAAATGAGTATATCATCAATGAACACAATAACGAATTGATTAAGATACAACTAAAAGGTCTTGTTAATCAAAGACATAAATATTGTCGGTGCATTTGTTAACCCAAATAGCACAGCCAAAAACTCAAAGTGCCCATATCGAGTTCTAAATGCCATCTTTGGTATAGAACTTTCCGCTACTCAAAGTTGCCAATAACCGGATCTCAATTTAATCTTTGAAAACACCGAAGCATCCTTCAACTGATCAAGCAGGTCATCAATTCTAGGCAACAGATATTTGTTCTTTACTATAATTTTGTTCAACTGCCTATAGTTGATACACAATCTCATGCTTCCATCTTTCTTTTTCACAAACAACACCGGTGCTCCCCAAGGCAAAATGCTTGGCCTAACAAACCCTGTTTCTAACAGTTCCTCTAATTGCTTCTTTAATTCCTTCAACTCTCATAGTGCCATCTGGTATGGTGCAATTGATACTGGCGCTGCTTCTAGTACCATCTCAATTTTGAAATCCACTTCTCGATGTGGTGACAAACCTAGTAATTCATCTAAAAACACATCTGAAAATTCCCTAACAATAGAGACATCCATTACTCTCGAACTAACCTTTGATGTGTCAATGATATTGGCCAAATATGCTTCACACCCATCTCTAATTAGTTGAAAGGTTATTTTAGTAGAAATTAAACATACAGGGATGGTTTTTCTCTCTCCCACTAACACTAGCTTTTCTTGCCCCGAAGTCTCAATGGTCACCTCTTTGATATAACAGTTCACAACGGCATGATGCTTGGATAACCAATCCATTCCTAATATAACATCAAACTCATCTAAATTAATCACTACCAAATCAGCATGTAAAATCCTACCCTCTATCTATATAGGACATGATTTAATTACCATATCAATAATCATAGTACCCCCAGCAGGTATAGACACACACATATTATATCCTAATGGTTCTATAATACCATGTACTTTCAATCCAAACTCGTCAGATATAAAAGAGCATGTAGAACTAGGAAATATTAAAATGAATGCTTTATAACCAAGGATGGTAAAAGTACCCATGACGATGTTCGGTGCAATAGGAGCTTCTTGTCTAGTTATTGCATACACTCTTGCCTGACTTGGAGTTTGACCTATGGACTTTATTGGTATTGAGGTGATCGCTCTACTTCCTTTTCCATGACCTCTATCTCTACTTGCTTATAGAAAGTTTTCTCCAGTATTACTCTGTATTGTCATTTAGGATCCTCCAGCACCTATTCTCAATGGGCATTCCCTCATGAAGTGACCTAGTTGGTTACAATGGTAGCACACATTAGGTTTAGAACCCAACATTCTTCGAAATGAAATCTACCACACTTATTGCATATTGGTGTTAACATACCACTTGTAGATCTCCTTCTAGCAACATTCCTTCGAGTATCTATCATTCCACTTCCTCTTGTAAATACGCTTCCCGATGATTGGCTAGGTCGAATTGACCCACGCCCTCTAAAACTTCCCCGTTGAAACCCAGCACCCCTAAAGATTGAACCACTGTTTGTTCTTGTTGAAGTTGTAAATGCACTAGTAGCTTTATTTCTCTTGGCTTCTAATGTGTTTCTCTCCACTATTGTTTCTTCAGCTCTAAGTGTTGTTTCCAATAAATCCCTGTAAGTGGGTGATTTAATGGCTACCCATTCTCAGATTTTAAGGCTCAACCCTCTCTCAAACTTATCTCTCTTTAACTCATCAGTCGCCACTTCTTTCGGTGCATATTTTGAAAGTCTGATAAACTGAACTTCATTTTCAGTAATTGATAAATCATCTTGCTTCAGGTTCAGAAACTCCAATTTCTTTCTAGCTTTGTAGACAACCGGCATGTATTTATCCGTGAACTCCTTCAAGAAATCAGCCCAAGTTAATGTCTCCGACACACTTCTACTCCCAGGCATAGTCTTCCACCAGTCAAGTGCATTTTGCTCAAATAATGATGTCGTGTAGCTCACTTTCTTCTCTGTTGTACATTCAATTCAGTTCAACACTCTCACCGTGTTTCTTATCCATTATTCTGCCACCATTGGATCGGTGGTCCCAGTAAAAACTTTGACACCTTGTTTTTTATTTTCTTATAGTGATCATCTAGAGCACTATCCATTGGTTTTTGAGTCACCTCCTTCATAATCTGAATAAATTCCTACATAAATGGTAGATATGTGGCTTGGGGAGGAGGTGATTGAGGTTGTGATTATGCAGGTGCATCTACAAAATATATTGGTGTTTGACTATGCATAGACTCAGACAACTCCTCTGAGCCGATAGGTTGAACTTAGTGTCCTTCCATCTTAACATATTCAACACACATTCACTATTGGTCACCTATGACTTATGCATAATATGTTATGAATGCAACATATTCTTATATCCTGAGGGAATCGAATCCCTGCTCTGATACCACTAAATGTGACACCCACAAACATAATCCACATGTGGCTACTAACAAACATACACATATGGCACAATAAATTTTTTGATAAAAGGTACTTGTATATATACAAATACTCATAAGTACATACATGTTCATCATGACACACATGCTTACATACATTCTACATAGAGTTATCTCGTACACACAATGCCATTTCAAAATTCCAAATGATATGCAGGAGGAAGGTCGGATACACCAACTCGTTTAGCCCACCTATGACTCCAATACAAGCATTAAGCCCTTTTTATAATCAATCCCTGAAAAGTTTCAACAGCAAAGGAGTGAGCTTGCAACTCAATAAGCAACTATGAATACAATTACATACATATACCTATCACGTAAGTGTTAATTTAATGAAGCACAAAATCATAAATATAAGACACATTCCAATGATCATAAAATAATCTTTTAATCCTCTACTAAGTCTATATACAATCACCATAAAGTTACATTATAATTGGCACCACATCTAGTGCGTACGGAAGTCCAAATGAAAAAGGAGCAAGTGAGCAATAAAATGTCAAGCTCAGTTAGAGAATCTTAATGATAGATTCAACTCAAACTTAAAACATGAAAGTTGTTGAAGACTCTTTAAAGTTTTTATAGCATTAAACCATGCTATATTTAGAGTTCTGTAGCTCAAGTTATAATAAAAATATGGAGACAAAAGTGTGCTGAAGGAGGAGGCTGACTCCTCACGATCGTGAGGGGCTTGCTCATGATCAAGAGTAGGCTCCTCACGATCGTGAGCTAGCTCATGAGAAGCTCTATCAGAGCCATATTTTTGAACAAAATGGCTAGGGATGCTCATGAGTGCTCCTTACGATCATGAGCCAGCTTGTGAGCAACCCTTCTCAACCAAGACACCCCCTTTGGCCACTCAAACACCTAGCACTCCATTCCATAATTGTATATAACTTAAATAATGCTTAAATACACTATATAAACTTACTAAACATCACCAATTCTTTCATCAACATATAATTCTCATTCAATCACAAGATTAAAGTATCTAAATTCATCATTTCACAACTAGAATAACCCATTCACATATTGCATCCCATTCAAAAGCAATAACTTAAAGTATATATGTTTTAATATAATAGTTAATATCTGGATAAACCTTTCCTCTCATAATTTTCTCACTCTTAGCCTCGTTGGCTATTTTTCTCATATTTCAACATCAATTAAATAGCCATTTAGTGAGACTATCCATCCGACTCAGTCTCACTTCTCACATGGATAGCTATATGTCCGGCTCAGCTTGCCCTAGGGGTGGCCATGGTTCGTGAACCTAGCAGTTTCGGTTCGAAACCGCCTGTTCACGGTTCCACCTTAGGTGGAACCAAACTGGAACCGGCCTGACCCTGGTTCTAGGCCAGTTCATAGTTCACTGTTCCAGTTCGACTTTTTTAAAAAATAAAAAAAATATTTTTTAATTAAAATAAATTATATGTATAATTTAGGCATGAATTAAGTTTATATATATATTTGTGTGTGTGTGTGTGTGTGTGTGTGTGTTAACTAATTAAGTAATTAACTAATTGACTAATTGATGTATATATATATATTAACTAATTAAGCAATTAACTAATTGACTAATTAATATACATATATATATATATATATATATATATATATATATATATATATATATATATATATATATAAGTAATTAACTAATTGACTAATTGATGTATATATATATTTTCCGGTTTGGAACCTGAACTGGCAGTTCAGAACCGAAACTGCCGGTTCACGGTTCTATGTGGGGAGGAACCGTCCCTAAACCGGTCCTCCCAAGGTTCTGAGCCGGTTCAGCCCAGTTCCGGTTCTGGTTTTGACCGGTTAGGTTTCGGGCCGAAACGGCCTGTGGCCACCCCTAGCTTGCCCATCATGCATAATCGGTAGGGACTATTCGCTCGACTCAATCCCACTATCACACATTTATCATAATTCCTCACTTTCCTTACATATTTCACCTTCAAGTGAAATATAACACAAACAATATAACAAAATACATTTCCATTCAGTTGCATTTCAATAAGCCAATATAACAACCATTCATCAATATTCGATCAAAGCTCATATTCATAACATTCAACATACACAAATATGGTGTTCACTACATCACTCATATGTATTATCATTTACCAACTTCCTCATCACATTTCCAATATACATAAGGTGGAACTCATTCCACATCATTTCCCTAATCATATATTTATTCAATTCCAATATAAGAATACATTCTATTAAACATATGAGCTAAGTATATATACACAATATGTATTAATAGTTACTGATAAGTTCCAGAATTGGCTCAAGACCATAAAGAGTTCTTAATAGGAGTCTTGTTCCTTAAGGCAATCTAATAAGGAAGATTAACTATACAACAGGAAGGATTCCTATTTAGTCCTAATCCTAATTGGACTAGGTATGTCTCTATCTTATGTCTATATATAGCTCATATTTCTCTCATATTGATTATCTTGAATCAACTCTTCTAACTTAGGCATCGGAGACCCTGTGGATCGAAGATCCTAGGTTCACCATAGGGTTTCTCTTGTGTTTGTAGGTCTTGAAGGGTTTTTTATTTATCAATTGGCGCCGTCTGTGGGAAACTCTCTTTTAATTCCCAGTTTTACTTATTTTTCACGCTGGACAGGCGATATAAGATGGCAAGCAGTTCAATTCCATCCACAATAATTGATCCGGCCACTGCTACTCACGGAATGGTGGAAGGAGATAATTCAACACAGCCTCCTACTCAAAATTCAGCTCCGCCCACCATGCCAATCAGTGGGGGGATTTCCTCGGCGTTATCCATGGGATTTTCTCCCCAGTATAATGCTCCTTTTTAGCACTTCACAAGACCGACTCCGACGGTATTTTTCCAAAATCCACCGAATTTTGGAACACCTTCAAACTTGACTAACGTTCATCCTTTAACAAGCACACCTAACTTGCCTCCCCTATATAGGGACGCAGTAGTTGACAACATCAAGATTCAACTCTTCATCCTGCAACAACAATTGGCATATGTAACCTAGGATACACAGGCACGAGTTCAGATGGGAGGAACCTCTCGCCTAGAAGAAACATTACCGATAACTACCCCAGGCATTGGACAGCAAGGTGGACGAACATTATTTTACAATGAACCTAATGCATCCAAAACACATTCACACAGATCTTAGGAAAATAATGATAACGAGGCTGAATTTGGAGCCAGCAGAAAGGGAAGAATGGAGTTCAATAAACAATTGCGAGAAGCAATGCACAAAGTCCAAACGGGGCTCGATGAGATTGAAGAATGCATTCTAGATGGAAGCACTCCCTTCATACATGGTATCATGGCAACTTATATACCTTCAAAATTCAAAGTCCCCGCTTTGGACTCGTATGATGGAACAAGAGATCTGGTAGCTCACGTCTCTATGTACAGAACAAAGATAATGTTACAAAACGTTAATGACGCCATTCTATGTAGGGTATTTCCGACAACCTTGACGAACATGGCTCAAAGATCGTTCCATAGACTCCCGAAGAACTCCATAGCCACCTTCAAGGATTTGATTGAGCAATTCAGAATCCAATTCATAACTAATATTCTGCCAAAAAAGAGTATTAATGACCTTCGGTTCTATAAGCAAGGTGATACGGAGACACTTCGGGGTTACCTTGATAGGTTCAACAAAGTAGCCATGCAAATCGAACACCTGAGTAATGAGGCAGCGATAGATGCGTTAAAGTATGGAACCAAAATGGGCAAGCTGCGGAGAAGATAATGACTAAGAAACCTCAGACCTTCCTCGAAGCAATGGCGATCGCCTTAAAATTAATCGATCTCGATGAAGACCTAAGAGATACTCGTAGAAGAGAAACTGCGGAGCATTCAGTCAAGAAGGAAGAAAAAAGAGACACCAGAAGAGAGCACAACTCATTGTTTAAATCTAGATCAGAGAAGAAGTACGCTCCTTTAAACGCAACCAGGTCAGAAATCCTGATGTGGATTAAGCAGAATGGCATAGATATACCAATCGCAAGAAAGCTAAATTCAAATTCTATATGACGAAGGGATAAAAACAGATGGTGTAAGTATTACAGAGACCAGGGCCATGATACTGATGAATGTCGAGATCTAAAGATAGAGATCAATCAGCTTATGGAGGCTAGATCATTGAAGAAGTTCACTGAGGATGTTCCCAGGAGACAACAAAGTATGGATGTGAGACAGAACTAGCAGGATGCCTCTAAATGAACCCGAAAGGAAGCGTCCGGAGTCATTAACATGATTCTAGGAGGTGAATCCTTAAGGGGAAACAGAAAGAGGAGAAAGGAAGTATGGATGGCTGTCGAAGACTCATCAATCCCAGATATCATCATTAGCCAAACGGATGGTTCTCATATAAAACAGCCTCATAATGATGCTTTGGTGGTCAGTGCATACGTAAAGAATTACTTGGTCAAAAGAATGCTCGTCGATGATGGAAGTGCGGTAAACGTCTTAACATGGGATACTTTCAGAAAAATGGAGGGTTCACCTGTGGATTTGAAGGATTTGAAGAATACTTCAAATCCCATAACTAGTTTTTATAGCGGAACTATTCAGCCTATGGGCAGTATAGAACTGGAAGTAGAATTTGGGAATCGTAACACAAAGGAAACTATGATGATTAAAACCTTGTTCAACATAATAGACACTCGTTTAGCTTACAATGGTGTAATTGGAAGACCTATTATTTGGAAGTTGGGGGCGGAAACCAGCATCCGTCACTTAGTGATGAAAATTCCAGCTCCGAGAAAAATTATTACTATACAAGGAGACCAAGAGATGGCTAAACAATGTTATAATCTTGCCATAAAAGATGAGTTAGAAGCCTTCCCTATCGAGCACTTTGTCGAATTAGAGAAACACGGAGTAAGTCTCGAACCAATAGAAGAATTGCAAGAGCTGGAATTAGCTAATGGCAAGACAATCAGAATAGGGGGAGAAGCTCTAAATAAAATAAAAAAAGAAATAGTACAAGTATTACAAAAACATGCGGATACATTTGCCACAAAGCATCTGAGATTGTGGGAATTGATCTTACTATGGTCGCACATGGCCTGAACGTCGATCCAAACATAAAGCCAATCATACAGAAAAAGCAAAATTTTGCCCCTGAGCGACAGATAATTATAGCTGCTGAAATTAAAAAACTATTGGAAGCAGGGTTCGTGAGGGAAGTTTTCCACCCCGAATGGCTGGCTAACGTAGTTCTAGTAAAAAAGTCAAATAGGAAGATCCGTATGTGTGTGGACTATACTGACCTCAACAAAGCATGTCCGAAAGATAGCTATCCCTTACCAACCATTAATCAGTTGGTAGACTCAACGGCGTGCCATGAAATGTATAGCTTCATAGATGCGGCTCAGGGATACCATCAGATTCCCATGAAAAAGGAGGACCAGGAGAAAACATCATTCATTACTCACCAAGGGTTATACTGCTACAATGTCATGCCCTTCGGCTTAAAGAATGCGGGAGCTACGTATCAAAGGTTTATGAACTTCATCTTTAATAGTGACATCGGGAAGACAATTGAAATGTATGTGGATGATCTTATCGTCAAAAGCAAAAACTCAAAAAGTCACGCCAATGACCTGGAATGAGTATTTCAAACTTTCAATCATTATAAAGTAAAATTGAATCCTGAAAAATGTGTTTGTGGCGTTAAAGTAGAGAAATTTTTAGGGTTTATGATCTCACAAAGAGGAATCGAAGCTAAACCTGAAAAGATGCAAGCCATACTCAATATGAAGACTCCAGCAACTTTGAACGAGCTCCAATAATTAAACGGATGCATTAACGGCCCTCGGACGATTCATGTCATGTTTAGTAAGAAAATGCCTTCCCCTCTTTAAGGCAATAAAAAATAGCAAAAAATTTGAGTGGACTGTCGATTGTCAATCGGCATTCGAAGACATCAAGAGGTTTTTGACCTCGTTGCCTTTATTAAGCAGACCGGTGTCCAGAGAAGACTTGTATTTGTACTTATCAGCAGGCAACAAATCCTTGACATCCGTCTTGGTACGAGAAGATAAGGAAAAATATAGTCCTATTTACTATATCAGCAAAGTCCTCAGAGGATCAGAGGTTCAGTACCCAAAAATGGACAAGCTAGCTCTGGCTCTTGTACACACATCCAAAAAGCTCCGACTTTATTTCCAAGCACACAGGATAATAGTGCGGACTAATCAACCTCTTAAAAAAATTCTGCAAAGGCCAAATTCATCAGGTAGACTTGTGCAATGGTCAGTTATTCTTGGACAATATGATATAGCATACGAACCATGAAGGGCCATCAAAGCTCAAGTACTCGCTGATTTCCTACAAGAAATGACTATTTTAGATGTTGCCAATGAAGAAAGAGAAGAATGGCGAATGTTCATAGATGGGGCTGCAGGAAAAAATGGATCCGGTGCCAGAATTATCTTAATAGGTCCTGAAAGAATCATGATAGAATATGCGGTTCGGATGGGATACCATGCCACTAATAACGCAACAGAATACGAAGCCTTGGTTATGGGTTTACGTTTGGCTAAAGAAGTCAAGGTTGAAAATCTCAAAATCCTTTGCGATTCTCAGCTTGTTGTAAACCAATTGAAAGGAGACTTAATTACGAAAGATGCTAATATGAGCAAATATTCAGAGAAAGCTTGCGAGCTCTTACAACAGCTTGAAAAGCAGGGTGGACATTAGAACATCATTCAAATTCCTAGAGAGGAAAATGAAGCAGACTCACTAGCAAAATCGGCAGCAGAGAATGGAGCCGCATTTCAAAATACTAAGCTCAAAGAGATTCTCACCATTCCAACTATCAAAAAGAATGAGGTACTTATTACTAGCCAAATTGATAATTAGACTAAACCTATCATTGAAAAGCTGAATTCCGGAGTCCTGCCTGAGGATAAGAAGCAAGCAAGAAAAATTTGGATAAAAGCAGCTCAATATTCACTATAGGAGGGAACCCTTTATCGAAGATCATTCAGCCACCCATGGAGTAAATGCGTATCACCTGACGAAGGAGATTACGTACTCCGGGAAATGCATGAAGGCATATGTGGAGCCCACGAAGCCCAAGCAACATTGGTTAGAAAGGCTCTCTTACAGGGTTATTATTGGCCTACGATGGCGAAGGATGCACAGAAGCTCGTACAACACTGTGAAAAATGTAAAAGGCATTCTTAGCTATCGCATTTGCCAGCTCACATCTAGAGTCCTATAGGAAGTCCGTGACCTTTCACATTATGGGGAATGGACATTCTTGGACCTTTTCCATTGGCATCAGGGCAAAAACAGTTTCTCATCGTCGCCATAGACCTTTTTACAAAGTGGATTGAGGTAGAGGCGGTCCCAACAATAACGGAGGCCAGGATTCATAATTTCTTTTAGAAGGAGGTGGTGTGCAGATTTGGCATTCCCCATACTCTCATCACAAACAACGGAAAATAGTTCGATAATGAAAAATTTAAATAATTTTGCTTAGACCTCCATATAAAACTACGATTCACTTCAGTAGCTCATCCTCGGACCAATGGTCTAACGAAGGTAACTAATCGGATAATCCTGCAGGGCATTAAGAAGTGCCTAGCCGATAAAAAAGGCGATTGGGCTGATGATTTGTATAATATTATTTGGGCATACCGAACAACCCCAAGAAGCTTTATTGGGAAATCACCTTTCCGATTGGCATATGGAATGGATGCAGTGATTCTTGTTGAGATTGGATCTCCATCACGAAGGACATCTAAAAATTTTGAGGCAAAGGAAAATGAGTCTAATACTCGCATCTCCCTAGATTTGTTAGAAGAATGACGAGAGCAGGCTTCATCAAATAGCTCGATATCATAACAACCAAGTACGATTTCGCGACTTTAGCGTTGGAGATTTAATCTTACGAAAGGCCGATATCGGAAGAGGGAATGTTGGAACAGGGAAGCTAGGACCTACATAGGAAAGCCCATACAAGATCGCGAGAAAAATAGATAATGGTGCTTATAAGCTTCAAAGTCTAGACGGGAAAGACATTCCCAGGTATTGGAACATAGCAAGTTTAAGAAAATATTACCAGTAAGAAATTGGTAATAATGTGTTTCTAGCCTAATAGCCTATTGTACCTTATTCGATAAAAAGCTCCAAGAAAGCACGAGTGTTTCACTCATTTAATAAAAAGCTCCAAGAGAGCACAAGTGTTTCACTCATTTAATAAAAAAGCTCTAAGAGACTACGAGTGTTTCACTCATTTGATAAAAAACTCCAAGAGAGCATGAGTGTTTCACTCATGTAATAAAAAGCTCCAAGAGAGCACGAGTATTTCACTCATTTAATAAAAAGCTCCAAGAGAGTACGAGTGTTTCACTCATTCGATAAAAAGTTCAAAGAAAGCACGAGTATTTCACTCATTTAATAAAAAGCTCCAACAAAGCACCTAAATCGTAATACACTATTTGTAAAAACAAACACTTGTTTCAAATAATATGAATTCAACACTCGTAAGAAATTCGAGTGTAAGGGAACCCCTTACTCATAAGTAATTTGAGTACAAGTAAAACAAGTACTAAACGAATATCGTAACTTACGAATATCTGAGTATGCCCAGATATAATCACAACTGCGTTCGAAAGAACAAAACTTCAGAAAAATTTAGCATCAAGCTTTCATAAGCTGATTAATTGTACGAATATGAGACAAACTCTAATCGAACATAAATATTCAAACACTATTGAAAGGAAGAATATGTTCGTAACATTCATCTCCAGTTCAAATATTACGGGTCTCATAAGAAACATACAAGTACCGTTTGTTTCTTTACAAAGATTACAAACATCTTTCAAATATTCAGAAGACATAAAGAATTCAACATAATACATGGGAACAAATACAAAAAAGCATTCAAATAAGTTCGCTAACACACTTATGCTACGAACGATATTCCGTAATTAATAATGAACTGCTGATTTCTAAGGTATATGATATATGAAGTATCATGATGATGGAACAAATTTTCAAAATTTAATTCACAATTTTGGAAAATGAGTATGTAAGAAATAAATGAATTCTCAAACCGAAGGTCATCTGAAATATTAATTAATAAATAAGTACGATTACAAAATGTTCATTAAAAATTATGTTATGATTACTCCTCTCTCTGAATAGGGAGAGCAAGCACAGCATCATCTGAGCACCCGCCAGATCCCTCAACTTTGGAACATGGAGGAACAATAGGATTCTTAGTAGGAGGAACAGCAGGCCCTTCAACAAGAGAAACTGAAGGCCGTTCAGCAAGGGGAGCAGAAGTGGAGGGTTGACTAACAGAGGCAGCTCGCTCTCTTCTTACAATATCACCGAGCTCTCGCAGAGTAGTCTTTATTATTGGAGTAAAGTCAAGATCAGCATGCTGGAGGGACAGAACTCATTGCATTTCAGCTTTAAGTACTTGAACAAAGCTCGCTGTGAAGTCTTGAAACTATTTAATATAACTCTGACGATTGCTAATGTGTTGACGATTCTCTTTCTCCAAATCCATAACCTTCTTAGTCAGTTCTAGCACAGAAGCTTGCAGCTTCTCGTTCTCCTTCTTCTCTAGATCTAAGCTCGATAGAGCACTAGCCTTCTCAACACAAAGTGTATCGAAAGCTTCTTTCATCGAATGAAGCTTACTTCCATGATCAATTTTTAGCTCATTGATTTTCAGGTCTCTAAGATTGCATCCGCTCTTATGAATATGACGAACCTCGTCCATTTTTAAGAGTCCTTGACCAACCTACGAAGAGGGAAGCAAGTTTTTACATTGATAAAAAATAAATAAAATAATAAAAGAAGAACGAATACCGAACCTAAAAAAGGCTCAAGAATATTTGAGTTTGCAGCTCGGCCTCATCCATTCCGTCCCATCTGGCCATATCATGTTTAAATCTAAGGCATTTAGATAGATGGTCGTGAATTGCAACAGAGTTAATACTTTTTTTCTCAGTCTTCTTCTCTAGCTAAGTAGCGAGGTTCGGACATCCAGCTATTCTCGGCCTCTTGACAAAAATTTCACCACCTTCCGTTACAAGTTCGTATGTGTCCTTTGAACCTTGAGGTCTTTTTCCTTTTTGTTTCTTAGAGGGCTCGACGTCTTTTTCTTTGGGGGAGGGATTGATTTCATAATCCTCAACGCATAATGGAGGAATGTTGGTGTCATCAGTTTCAAGAGTCTCATTTACAACACCGTAATGTCCCTCCATAAATTCATCAAGTAAATCAACCATCTACAAAAAGAAATATCAGAGTTAGAAAAATACCTTCGGATTTAGATATACCACCTTTAACTTCGTAGAGACCGGCATCATCCGGATGCTCCTGTCTATACATGAATCTCTTAGCTTAAAAATTGGCTCGAGCTCCAACATGGTTGCATTGTGCGAGGAGATCGCCAAGAAAATCAAGGTCATCTTTGATGTACTTGGTTGATCATTTTATAAACGTGGCTTCATTTGCTTAAGTGGTTCAAATGTTCTTGAAGTGCATTTTGTGTTCAATAATAAAGAACCAGCTCCTCTAGGCTCGGTTAATCTCGAGCAGTTTTCCTAACATACTAAAGTTGGCTACTGCAGATAATGAGAAGGTCAAATCACCTTTCTTTTTTATCAAGTTAAAGAAGTACCTATGCATGAAGACGGAGGGTTCCTGGCCTTGCGAACGGATTAGTTCGCAAAAGGCTGTCAAGAAATGATACCCATTCGGATGAAGTTGTCTGGGGGCTATCGCGTAGGATTGAAAGAATCAGATTGCAAATGGGTCAAAAGGAAATCTAAGCCCACCCTCTAACTGATCCACATATATCACTAATCTAGTATTTTTGCCCTCTTTGTTGGAATTTTGATGGGCTCTGAAGCTATCTCGGGCTTAGAATAATTTAAAATTAGTAGGAAAGTTGAATAATGCCCTAACAGGGTGAATACATTCCTTAGATAGTTGTGGAGAAAATTCAGAAGCATCTAAGGGTTATCTAGGGGCCATTGCTATAATTTTAAAATGCAAAAAATAAAAGATAATTTATATATGAACAAAAAACACCAGCGAAGAAAGGAGGAGAAATCACCTTGGCCTTGGCAAAAAATGTTGCAGGGCTTTAGCAGCAGATTGATGACAAGTGAAAGAAATAAATGAGACCCAGGAAAAGAGAATCAAAATAGCAATCTTAGAAAGTGAGCGATGAATATATAGCAAAAAAGGGATATTTTTCTTTAAATACCCTCGTTGTTGGCAAGATCTTATTTCTGGAAGGAAAAGGGCACGCTTGGGATTGGAAAGAAATGAAAAGACGCTTTGGGAAGTGAGAGATATGATGGGGTAATGAAGGGTCTTGTCAAAATTTTAAAAAACTGTTGTAATGATGGCTAAAAAATCGTTTCAGTTATCAAGGCAGAGGATAGGTGGATTTGGCCATTAATAGTCGAATATATTAATTCGTTATGTAACAACTAAGTGTTCCATTAGACGGATAGTATTTGTCGATCTTACTACATATACGAATCCTTTGAATGCTCTAAGACGAACGGGTATCTTCATAAACAGATTCTTGGCAATCAGTTCGATCATTATCAAATAAATAAATGAATGATTCGAATATTCATTTAATCTTACCGACCTTGACAAAAACTCTTGGTTATTTGCGTGAATCGAACGAATCTCCTGAAAGCAGACTTGATTAATCTCTGGCAGAATCGAAATGAATACCTTAGGAGTTCGATAAAATGTTAACAAACATGAATGCTTCAAGAATTCATAGACAAGAACACTGCAGTTTCTTCGAACATAAATATTCGATACCATAGGGGGACATCTGATAAGTTCCGGAGTTGGCTCAAGACCATAAAGAGTCCTTAATAGGAGCCTTATTCCTTAAGGTAATATAATAAGAAAGATTAATCATACAACAGGAAGGATTCCTATTTAGTCCTAATCCTAATTGGACTAGGTATGCCTCTCTCTTATATCTATATATAGCTCATATTTCTTTCATATTGATTATCTTGGAAAAACTCTTCTAACTTAGGCATCGGAGACCCTGTGGATCGAAGATCCCAGGTTCACCATAGTCTCTTGTGTTTGTAGGTCTTGAAGGGATTTTCATTCATCAATTAACAACTTCTTTGAACGGTTAAATTTTTTTTCAATACATTAAAATCCAATGGCATACCGCAAGCAAATTATATATGAAATACAAAATGTTTTACCCGAAAGTTCCCTTCTTGCGTGTGGAGACGTGAGTCACAGAATCAGGAAAAAATTTTGCGAGTCCAAAATCTGCAACCTAATAAATATTATCCAATCGTAGATTAATATGAGATTATCATGAATCATATAATAATAAATATAAATAAATGAGAAAATTCATCATATTTTTGCATTTGATGCTCCTGATATAGCCACAAAATATCCAACTAATTCTAAGTCGAGTTGATGGACCCACAATGGATAAAACTCTCTCTCTTAACACTTATTTTCTCCATAAGTAAAAGTCAAACTTGAGACTTTATTTAAGAAAATTCAAGCTTTTTATCATTTGGACCAATAGATGTTGGTAAAAAATTATTCATATTTTTGTCTATTCATATATAGGATCCTACCTTTGGTTCAAAGTCCTCTTCAAGAAGAATATTAGCAGACTTGATATCCCGATGTATAATCCTAGGTTTGCCTCCAGATATACATAGAAAGTTAGAAACAAATGTTTTAAACCTCAAAAAAAGATTAAAGATTAAGAGCATCGATCCAAGGCCTCATCAAAGGCCGCATTCATATACATAATTTAGAAAACACTCACAATCTTCATGCAAATAATTTAATCCTTTGGCTGAGCCTTTGGCAATTTTCATTCTGGTTGGCCACTTCATAATTGAATTAACATTTCCTGCAATGTTCAATATTCATCTTAATTTGTAAGACTTGACGCTATAATATATATATATATATATTTATCACGATCCATGATTTGTTTTTTAATTTATATATGATATTTGGATATTTGATGGTCACGTATAAAAAAATTTAAAAGTATAAGCCATACCATGCAGGTGAGATTTCAATGAGTTGTTAGGAATGAACTCATAAACAAGCAATCTATTATCCTGGTCGATGCAAAATCCGATCAGCTTTACAAGATTTCGATGATGGATACAGCCGATGGTCTCAATTTCAATTTGGAATTCATCATCTCCTTGGCTGCTCCCCATCTTGAGCTTCTTCACCGCAACCTGCCTGCCGTCCGGAAGAACACCTTTAAAAACACAACCAAAACCACCCTCTCCAAGAAGCTTGGTGAAACCTTCTGTCGCTGCTTCTAGTTCATCATAACCAAAGGTGATTATTTGAATACTTCTAACTCTATCAACCACGGCAGTTTCGCCACGGTGAACAGATTGAGCTGCCAGACCAACTTCAGGGTCGTCTGTGGCGTGGGTGATGGAAACTAAAAAGAAAATGAATGAAGAAGAATATATAAGAATTCAAGAAAGTTTGCACATAACCCTATTCCTCAAGCATCTAAAATAGCTTTCTCTAGAAATGATTTCTTGGATATAACATAAAAAAAACAATTAACAAACAAATAGCCCCTGATCAAGACTCCACCACCATATATATATATATATACGAGTAAAGGAAAAGATAAAGACAAGCACCACCATGAGTTCTCTTGCATCGTTTGCGCCAGCAGATGCACGCCAGAACTAGCACAATTGCTGCTACTATGACTATCGATATTAAAGCTACGACTAGTCCCGCCATGGTGATGGCAAATTTTAATTTCTTGGTGATCAAGTGTATATGAGAGTGAAAGCGTTATAGGCTTGTCTGTTGTGAGGGGGGGTTATATATATAGGCCAAAATTTATATGGGAAATGATTCTAAAGCGACAGGAATGTGTCTATAGAGACTCATAATAGCTAAAATAATTTTCATAATTATATTGTTCCCATCTAAATATTAGAAATTAAAATGAAAATTTAATAATTTTTTTTTTTGTCTTTTCAGTCAATGGGCGTCGCGCTCATTACCCAATTTATATTAAAAAAATTATTTCAAAAACTGAAAGTGCAACTTGGCTTTTGAGATTTTTTTTTAATTGTGTCACTTATGACTATTTCATAAAACTAGTCTATCACCCACACCTTACGCCGGATATAACCTCAATGAGTTGACAGGAATAAAAATTAATAATCAATATAAAAATTTAAATTAATTAATAAAAATAAAGAATCCCAAAATATAGACAATTATACAATGACTCAATAATGGGATGTACAATGCAAACAAATTCAAATTAAAAATATTATTAATAAAAATACCGAAATTTAGAAATTAAACTAAAAAATAAAAATTAGAAAAAATAGTACATGAAAAAATAAATAATAGCAATATAATAAAAAAATTAAATCTTTAAAATAATTTGTTACCTTTGTGATTATTTTTTATAGACAGAGTGAGAAGAAAAAATGATCACTTTAAACTCAATTATATAAAAATATAAAAACTAAAAATAGAATTTAATATAAAATTTACATGCATCAATAAAATTATTAATAAAAAACTAACAAAAAAAAAACAATAAGAGTATTACCTATGTAATAAGAGCAACATAATTAAAAATAAAACCTTCAAAAAAAAAAATACGATCTTCATGTCTATTTTTTATAGATCAAAAAAGTAAAGTAAAAATTATTGATTCAAACTCATCTCATTTTACGATGATGAACAAAATAAATTGAGGGTTAGAATGTGAGTATTTATAAAGATATACAATAGTATACAAAAAAACCAAAAACAATTTTAAAATATATAACTTAAAGGAAGACTAAAAGTTAATCATTAAAAAATAATTAGTCAAAATATGAAGTCATAATATGAAGGATCATATAGAATTAAAATACATTAAAATTTTAACTGCCACATGATGTTTTAAATTATAATTAATTTAAAATAAATGGTTAAAAATATAAACAGATTAAAAATATAAAAGTAGTTGATTTTAAAAATTAAAGTAAATACATTAGAAATTTGAGTGGTCATAAAATATATAAAAAATTTAACGCTCATTTAATATTTTACAAACTAAAAATACAATAAAAGACAAAAATTAAAAAAATAGATAAAAATAATATTGCCATTTGCCTCATGGCAATATTTGTTATAGGTGGCAAAATTTATTTCCTTAGCTTTTATATATTTTATATAGATTATAATTCACAAAATTATATGTGTTATAATTTATTGGATAATATATTATACAAGTGAGTCTTATCCGATCCGAGCCCTTAGAAATCATTTAGTTTATGTTTCGGAATAAGAATTAGAACTAGAATTGAAATGAAAGGAAATAAAAAATATAATTAAAATTTTAATATACCGTCTGGTTTATTATGGAGTTGAAATCAGAATCAAAACTTATATATATATTAAAAATAGCATTATGATTATTCATTATAAAAATATTTATTATTTTAATAAATATTTTATTAAAATATTTTAATAATTATTTTTATTATTTTTATATATTTTATTTTATAAATTTTAGTAGTATATGCCAATATTTAAATGAATTTATAATTGGTTTGACTTGAATTCCCATAAAAATAAGAATTCATTTCTTAGGAATGTAAAGGGATTGGTAATTTCCAGTGATGGGAAATCTTATTACTATTCCAAAATAAAGTTTAACTAATTCCAAAATAAAGTTTAACTAATCAAATATTAGAGATTAAAATTATTTTTTTTATTTTAATTTTTTCCTTTAGAGAGATAATTATAGTGATTACACGGAAATTATTTTTTTTGAACAGAAAACTTACTGTGGCTGAGCACTCAACGAGACAATTGCTGACTAGTGAGGCTCAGTCTATATGTTTATACACACACCACAACCCATTACCTACCGATGTGGAATCCTAAGATCCAGTCTCCACAGACGTATGCTATAATGAGCAGCAAGTAACGCGGGATCTACACACCTGCAGGATTTGTACTTGCTTTGTTCAAAAGAAAAAAAAATTAAAATTCAAAGAAATAAGACATCGATCCACTTGTATACGAAACTGCAAATTAAATTCCAGGGAATTAAACTGATGTGATGGCTTTTGCAATAGTGTGATTTTTCTTCTAACAAAGATTTCATATATCAAAATATTAGAAAATTTCATGTTCAGCTGCTGCTGAATATTGACTGGTTGCAACTAATTTTCCAGGAAATTATATATGAAAGCGATGTATTTTGACTGGTTAAAAAAAAGTGATGTATTTCGGGGTTGGATCTTTAAAAACTGAAGTGCAAAAAGGTTTCCAGTAAATTAAATTGATGTAATATATCATGTGAATTTCTTTCTAACAATAGACTTGATTTATAGAAGTATTAAAAACTTCATGTCCAGCTGCTTCTGAATGCTGTCTAGTTGCAAATTTTCAAGCATGAAAGGGAATTTTCATGCTTTGTTGCATCAATTCTTACTCTCCTCCACGCACCTTATCTCAAGTCTTTTAACTAACAAACTACTATATACCTTTTCTCTTCTTTTTCATTGAGGCCACTCTTTCGTTATGAGAGACAACAAGT
>CATIWO010182079.1:0-17327 GCA_949673435.1 Macaranga tanarius
ATGAGAAAGAGAGATTGAACTTGTATATTGCTATTTTCCTTCGGGGAAAAGGGTTGAGATTATCTATGATGAGATAATTGAGAATTTTGTGAATGATAATATTGATGAAATTGATCAACTCTCAATCCTTAATAATGATCGAGGTGTAACCTCCTGATAATTCGAAGACGAAAACTGTTGTGATAACCTAATATTATGAGAATTACTAATAGAGATTTTGTGTTTATTTTATAAGCATTTTGGCTATAATTTTTATAATGATGTTTATCTAATCGCTTTTAAAGAATTAGGAATTTGATTGGTGTTTAAAAATACTTGAGTTCTATTTTGGGAAAAGAGAACTTGAAATTCTTGATTGATTGGATTTATCAAAATTAAAGTATTTGATGAGTTTTGTAAAAGAGAAATGCTCTGCCGATTATTTGGTGTAGCAAGGATTTAATATAAAAAGGTATTTATAAATTGGAATTTATCGCTGGAAAAATATTTGAAAAAGGTTTTAGACTGATGTTTTATCTTAAAAGATATTTTTACTGCTCACTGGGTAATTTTCTTGAAATTACTCACCACCGTTTTATTTTTAAAAATAATTTTCCCAGATTAGGACGATAGCAAGCTAGAGGAACCTATGGCTGTATATTGGACTACGATGGTTTATGAGGTTTCTGCAGTAGAGACTTCGGTGCGGCATATCATCTGCCATGATGCCGATGCCGACTTGGCCTTCAAGGTTTCGGTGGTACCCATAGGAGCAGATGTACGAGTATCAGCTGTGCGAGAGGAGCGTGAGGATAGCGTTCATACGATTTTCCGCATCACTCATGCTACTTCGCTGGATGTTCAGGTCACCCTTTCTTGGGTGTGATGCAGTCATGTGGATGCATCGGATTTTGGCTTTTTGCTAGCAGCCATGTCCTACACCCTATTCTGAGCGTGTCACCAGAGTGATTTTTGAGCCATATGGCTAGTATTTTGTTAAGGGTTGACCTAGACTTGTGCTGCTGTACTACCTGTATTTTTCTACTACTATCTTGCCGGACAGAGATCCGAGGTTGCTGGAGATTAGGTGCTTGGGAAAGCTTATGTATCCCTGTATTATTGTATTAGCATCTAGTACTCTAATGGTATATTGATGTATATATTCATGTAATGGATGGATGGTTAGCACTACGGTGCATATGATGTATATATATATATGGTATCGTGGTTGATCTTAGTAATATGTGATAAATGATTGATGAATAGATGTAGTAACATTAAGCAAATTTCAAATAAAGTTTTAATTTGTACGTGTTTTAATAGTGTTACCAAGTGTATATATATAACCTTACAAGCTCATTAAGCATAATAAGTGGATTAAGAAGATAATTACTGTAGATAATGATATGTTAATGATTGTGTTAAGGACAAGGTGTGACATCAACAATATAGTTTATACAAAGCTCGAAAAATAGCTGAAGCAGTTCATAAAAATATGAACTTATTAAATAAGCTCAAGTTGAGTGCTTTGAACAATAATTGTATGAACTTATTTAGACCACAATAACAATTCTTTCAATTGCTAAAAAAATTAAGAATAAATAATAAGATTTCAAGGCCTTGGCTTAGCAACTAAATATAAATAACCAAAAACAAAGAAAATCAAATTATTACATTTTCAAGACTACAATACTATAGTAAAACCTAAAATTAAAAGATTCTCTAAATTTAAAATTTAAACTAACATTACCAATCAAGAACATTTAAAAAAATAAAAATAAAATTTAACAATTCAAAATTAAGCAAATCAATAACTTACTTTCAGATCTGATAGCGACAATTTAAAAAGTAAATCAACAACTTAAAATTAAGCAAATACCCTAACAAATGGAGAAGATAAAAGCACAAATACCAAACTTGGTGGCGACAAAGAAGGTATGATCTGGTGGAGAACCAAAATTAATCGATCTGGTGAAATAGAGAAATGAAGAAATGAAGCTGGAGAAATCAGAAGAAATGATGAAATGAAGCTGAAATCAAAGATCTATAAAACTGATAAAAGCAAAAAAGATATTTAATTAAAGAAGATGATAAGAAGAGAAAGATATATTTTGATTGATGAATCGAATGAAAAATTAGGTTTTCAAAAAGATAAAGATGATGATTAATTAGAGGATGAAGGGATAAAAAAATGTGCAGCGAAGGAGAGGCAGAAGCAGGCAAAAAAAGCGAAGCAAAAGAGAGGCAGTGGCTGCATTTTTTTTTTATATATATCAAAACAAGAACAAAGGAGTTTGGGGTTTAGGCATTTTGATACCAAAACTCCATACTCAAAACTACGTATTTTTGTTTAGGTTTATATTAGATACTTAGTTTAATATTAGTTTTATTTAAATAATCTTTATTTATTATAAACTTAATATTTATTAATAATTTAAATTATTATCATATTTATTTAATATGAATATTAATATATAGAAATATAAATTTATTATAAATATGTAATCCTTATTGAATTTAATAATTTACATTTTTACTTAATAATAAATTAGTATTATATAGTATTTATTTGAGACTAAAATATTTGATATGAATCTAATTATTTATATTAAAATCAACTACTTTTGATGACATTAAATTATCAAATAATAACTCACACCAAATTTATGTAATTTTTTAGTATTAATACTAGTTGATACTAAATTATATAACTTTAATATTTTAATGGTTACTTATTTACTTAATATTATATTAAATATTGTATAAGATCTACTTAGTATTCAAATTATCTTTAGTTACTACTAATACTTAATATGAATGCTAATTTACATTATGAATTTTGTTTATAACGATATTAGTACACATGAAAACTTTATAAATTTAATTCTATTAATATTTAAATTTAATACAATTGATAATACTAGTTTACACTAAAAATATATAATTGTATTATAGATACACAATACAATTGTCAATACTAGCATAAATTCAAATTGCAATTCAATGCACTGATAAAGCCAAATTGTGAAATTAAACTGACATGACAATCGATATTATCTTTAAAACTCTACATGAAATTCACATAGGACCCAATGTACAAAATAGTGCATTTTATGAGACTTCAAAATTTTTAAATACACCATTTTAAATAGCTCAATTTTTGAAATAAATAAGACAGACATAACCATTTTAAAATTATGTATTTTGAATTGCTAGGACACATCATTTTATCCATTAGATTCTATGTGAATCTCATCTAAAGAATTAAAAATAATTTCAACTGTTACGTCAATTAATTTTTGTCAGAAAGTTTTATCGGTGTTTTAAATTGTAAAAATTAAAAAGTTAGTGAATGATATTGCCAAAATTAAAAAACGTGTCGAAATTACAAAAAGCACTAAAGGTGGTGAATTTTTTTTATAATTTGCACTATATATATAGAGAGGTTAATAATTAATCGTGTTAACCTGTCTATTAAATGTGTTAATACGTGTTTAAATGGGTTATGCGGTTTAACCCGTTTAAACATGATTTTATTTATATTTTAAATGGATTAATCTATTTATGATTTAAATCTATTTATATTAAATCTAAATCTGCTTAGTTTCATGTTGTGTCGTATCGTTTAAATATATCGTGTCACAAACTGTCAACCCTACCAATGGGTGATCATGTAGCACACGACAATAGGCCTGGAAACTTGGAAAATACAAGCCCATTTAACGGTCAAAATTCATGTAAAAGGACCAACCCAGTCCAGTACATATCATTCGTTTCTGGATGAGAAAATTGTTTTTTAGAGAATCTCATTTGAAATGAAAATTCAGTTTTTTTTTTTAATTGTAATAAGAGGTCCAACGAATGGTGGACTGTATTAATAAAGTCATCACATAATTCATAAATGATTAATATTTTTGTGAAAGTGATTAAAAATATTGGTGTGAGCTTCCGGTTTTTCATAATAATTAATGATTAAGCTGCTGTATCTTGCATTAATTGGACTGTCAACTATTGGGCAAGACAGCGTGCGTGAAACGGCACGGGAGTATCAAATGCTGTTTTAGGTCAGCTACATGTCATCTCATTTTATATAGGAAAAAGGTTGGAGTGTCTGAAATTTTGTTCCTGCAATTTTTATATTTATAAAAATATAAATAAATAAAAAAATATAAATAAATAAAAAAATATATATATAATATATGAGTTTGTAAATTATTACACAACGGGTTTATCCAGTTCTTTTTTAAGTTTTAAATTTTGTCAATTTAATTAATTAAAATAACTATTTTTTAATTATTATATAATTTTTTATATTATAATATTATTATGGGTAAAATAGTAATTTGGATAAAATTTTTTTTTTTTTTTTTCAGTGAGAGACACCACTGTTGGTGTCTCTCACAGAGACAAGTATCATCCTCCATATAGAAAAAAGGTAGGCGTCGCATACCTTTTTCCTATATAAAAGGTTTTAGATTTTATCAAACTAATTAATTAATTAATTAAAATAACTATTTTTTAATTATTATATAATTTTTTATATTATAATATTATTAGAGGTAAAATAGTAATTTGGACAAAAATTTTTTTGTCTTCTTCTGTCACATAGATAAGTATCATCCTCCTTTTATATATTAGTAATCTAGCTACTTCTAACTATACATTTTCTTTCATTTTCTTGGTATAAGCATTGTAAAATTTGGAAACCAAATGAATGAAGATCAAACACATTAAGCATCTTAAAAACTTATGTACATTATTTTTGTGAAGCATAAAAAATTACATAGTCCTCATTACTCAATAAAATAATATTGGTTGAGCGGAAAAAATAAAGCACGAATTTTTTAGAAAGTTTATTACTATTAAAAAATAATAATTTAATTTGTTTACCCAATTTTAACAAATATAATTTTCATATAAAATAGATGTAAGTGATTATTTCCAATGATGCATGTTTTTTTTTCTTTTTAAATTTTTATTCAATTTCATTTTCGTAAAAATATAAGGACAATAAAATTTTTTTAACAATTAATTTAAAATGATTATATATTAAAACTTAAGCTCAAGAATAATCTCATATCTCTGATTTCAATAGTTATTGGTAATTAATCAGCGCTTTGGATACGAAAACATATTTTTGTTTTCTTAAAAATAATTAACGAATATCCATCTAAAGCCAAAGGCATAACCTAACTTTCGATGCAATTAATACCCAAAGTCCAAAGAGCATAACTACTTGCACGAGCTCACCTGTAGAACCTTTCATCAAAGTTCAAACAACACAAGCAACACACTTCACTTTCTTTCTCGCTTTTTACCAAACTGCAAAAGAGCTCACTTCACCAATATCACCACCTAACCATAGAAAAGTCAGTTACAAAGATAATAATAATAATTATTAAAAATAAATAAACGAATATTCCGTGAAAATAAAAGACAAATCGTACGGTTGTAATTAACTCAAAATCCTCTACAAATAGCCTCTCTAATCAAACCCTGAGACTGAACTAATAATCTCTTCTCTTGCAAAACCCTCACTCTCGCTCTCTCTTCAGATCTAAAAACCCTATGGCTAACACCATCGTCTGCGTCAAGGCCAGGCAGATCTTCGACAGCCGTGGAAATCCAACGGTCGAGGTTTGTTCATCAACCACCCTCTCTCTCATTTTCGATACTTGGTGTGTACTGGATTAGATCTGTACAGTGTTGAATCCTAAATAATTACATTTTTCAGTTTCATGTTTTATGCTGTAATTTATTGATCAATTTAATTTGATAATTTTCTATTTTAATGCGTTTTAGGCTGATGTGGTAACTTCCGATGGACACTTGTCAAGAGCCGCCGTGCCTAGTGGCGCATCCACCGGTAGGTTGTGCTTTAACTGTCGATTTCTGCGCATAAATGTGGTAACTATTAGATTAATGAGAGTATGATTGTTTTGTTTTGTGTTAAGGTGTTTATGAGGCTCTTGAATTAAGGGATGGAGGATCAGACTACCTTGGAAAGGGTGTTTCCAAGGTAAATTTTATTATTGTTTCTGTAGTTTTTTTTTTGTTCGTTACGAAGTGGATTTCTGATGGAGAGTTTGCTTTGTTTTGTGTATTGTAGGCCGTTGGAAATGTTAACTCAATTATCGGCCCGGCTTTGATTGGAAAGGTTAGAATATATCAATGAGTTTTGTGTAAATAGAGACTTAATGTTGAATTAAATTGCATCTCGAAAAAGTTTGTGATGGTTTCTTGGTTTGTGCAGGATCCAACTGACCAGACCGGTATTGATAATTTCATGGTTCAACAATTGGATGGAACTGTAAATGAGTGGGGCTGGTGCAAACAAAAGGTATAGCTTAATTAATTGCTTTTTTTTGTTCATTTAGTTGTAGTATTATTGTGGGAAGCTTATTCACTGCAGCAAATGTTTGTGTTTTTTTTTTTTTTGGTTCCAGCTCGGAGCAAATGCCATCTTGGCAGTGTCTCTTGCAGTTTGCAAGGCTGGTGCTCATGTCAAGGGTATTCCCCTTTACAAGGTATTTTCTGTTTTCTTACAGTTTATTTTTTACTTAAACTATGATGCTCATGTAACTTTTTGTTTTACGTGTGCTATGCGAGATTGGTTTAATGGCCTGATGCTTACCAAGTCGTGTATTGAATGAAAATTGTTGCTTCTTAATTCTTATAGTCTGTTATGTTTTTTCCTAACCTTGATGACAATGTCTTTTGCATGCAGCACATTGCTAACCTTGCCTGTAACAAGAACTTGGTGTTGCCAGTCCCTGCCTTCAATGTCATCAATGGTGGATCTCATGCCGGAAACAAACTCGCAATGCAGGCATGCTTCTTAATGCTTCATTTGGCTAATCCATTAACAGTTCTCTTGGCCTATCCTCTATGAATGCTCCTTGATTGAGCTTCTTACCCTCTTTTGTGTACAGGAGTTCATGATACTTCCTGTTGGTGCTTCTTCATTCAGAGAGGCCATGAAAATGGGTGCTGAAGTATACCATCATTTGAAGGTGGGTCAGTTCTTTACTTTTCCATTTCCTTTTTTCTTTTGGCTGTTGCTTTAGTTTTTGCTAGCCTTTTGTTTCTTTATGATATTTTTTATGCTGTCACAGTATGAGAGCGTAATGACAAAATTATGATTTCTATTATTGTTATCACATTATTGAACTTATTATCCGTTGAATTTAGGATCAAATTCTGTAGGATTAGAGCCTGTATACACATTATTGTTATGATAAATTCACTATTCTTTTTGTGACTCATTTATAATATCTCTGTTTATCTCTACATGTTTTCAACTTACCATCAAACTTGTGCTATTTGGTTGGAAGAATTTATGGCCGCCAATTTTTAATGATTTCTTTTATTTCCATTTTCCAGTCTGTGATAAAAAAGAAGTACGGTCAGGATGCAACAAATGTTGGTGATGAAGGTGGTTTTGCTCCAAACATTCAGGTTGCCTTCATTTGAATCTTATGGTTTTACCTGACTGCCTCAGTTATTGCAACTAGCATGCTCACAGTATGAAATTGGCTTGTGTCCAGGAAAACAAGGAAGGACTTGAATTGCTAAAGACTGCCATTGCTAAAGCTGGTTACACAGGCAAAGTATGTTTCATTTTTTTCCTACATTTTAAACTGTTCCATGGTCTTTGGATATTTTTACATGCCAGAGACTAAAAGTTTTGCCATTTTGTTAGGTGGTTATTGGAATGGATGTTGCTGCTTCTGAATTTTATGATGGCAAAGATAAAACATATGATTTGAACTTCAAAGAAGAGGTAGGTTTTTGTGGCATGCTGTTCTTGTTGGTTGCAGTTTCTTAAGTTAAAACCGAAGGATGCAATAATAAATGCTAATGTTATTTTTGGGGTTAAATTTAGCCTCCTAATTGTAGCATATTCTGCAGAGAAAAAACTCTTGCCATATAAAAAAGCACAACTGGTTCTGGTTATGCCTTGGATCATCTCATGTGACATAGTGCGGCGCTTGTGATGAGGAGGCTTTGATCATTATCTGTTCTCTGATTGTTTTTCTCTCTGTTGGCTCTTTTTTGTGATTCTGTTTGTGCAGAACAATGATGGTTCACAGAAGATATCCGGTGATGCCCTCAAGGACCTCTACAAGTCATTTGTGACCGAGTATCCCATTGTATCAATTGAAGATCCATTTGACCAAGATGATTGGGTGCACTACACAAAGCTAACTTGTGAAATTGGAGAGAAAGTACAAATTGTAGGGGATGATCTCTTAGTCACTAATCCTAAGGTCAGATAAATTTTCTCTGGCCCTCTTGAGCAATGTATTGTTTTTTTATGGAAAAAGCATTTGATAGTCATGGGCTACATCAGCTAACCAAATGAAACTAGTAAGAATGCTCCTTCCTTTTTTTTGACCTCTTTGTTTATGTTGTTATCGATTGCAGAGGGTCGAGAAGGCTATCCAAGAGAAGGCTTGCAATGCTCTCCTCCTGAAGGTATTTTCATTCTCAAATGGATTACCGTAGATTTTAGCCTCGGTTATAAGAAAGAATGATTTTTTGTTCATTTTTTTGGAAACAGGTTAATCAAATTGGATCTGTAACTGAGAGCATTGAAGCTGTTAGGATGTCCAAGCGAGCTGGATGGGGTGTGATGGCTAGCCACCGCAGTGGTGAAACTGAGGATACTTTCATTGCTGATCTGTCAGTTGGTTTGGCCACGGTAATTGAATTCTCTGGAACGACTTTGGACCGTACATCACTAGTATTCAAATTTTCTCCTCTTTCTTGGGTTTCACATACTCAGAATTTTCTTTTTGTTTTGAACATTCAGGGTCAGATTAAGACCGGAGCACCATGCAGGTCAGAGCGTCTTGCAAAATATAATCAGGTAATTGTCCTACTACTTTAATTCTGCCTTTACCCTGTGGGAAAAAAAATACTGGCCTAAGTTTGCTAATTGTTTCACAATCGTTTTATGTGTGAAGCTCCTGCGTATTGAGGAAGAGCTCGGTGAAGAAGCAGTTTATGCTGGAGCAAAATTCAGGACACCTGTTGAACCTTATTAGAATCTAAAAAGGGTACTAGTTGGAGGTCGTATATGAGCAGTGGAATTTTACCTGGAATGAATAAGTTTATGTTAAATTAGATGGGTTTATCCCTAGACCCTTTTCAAATAATTTTCCCATAAGTTTTGTTCTGAGGTTGGAACAGAGTTATAGTGTAGTTTTCTCATGTCGGAATATGTTCAACCTGATATATTGAGTTTTTTGCTTTTTATAATCGGGAATGACATTTTAAATACCTCTGCAATGGTATTGCTGTGGCTTGAAATGATTTGTCAACTTCTATTTTGCAATGCTGCATGGATTTTTAATAGCTTGGCTGTTTTGCATATAGAGTTTCCCTTGTATTGAAATCCTGTTATTCAATAACTTTCAAGTTAATTTACAGTGAGGAGAGATTAGGACTATTGCATTTTGGATCATTGGAGACTTGAGCTTTATTTTGACGCATGCGCTTACTGCTATATCACCTAAATGTTCAAAAGATGAACATCTGAGATACAAAAGGTTAGAGGGTTAAAAAGACCACTTCGAATAAGTTTTCCATTGAAATCTCATAGTTTTGATGTGGCCGTGTGGGATTCAAGTCAGGTAACTGCTTGCAATGGGATTCTAGTGATGCAAAGCCGTAAGAGGGTTTTTATGCAAACATAAATATAGATGTCACACTCAACTGTTGGAATGTGATACAAAATTTGGGTGTTTACACTTGATGTGTTGGAATGTGATACAAAATTTGGGTGTTTACACTTGATGTGGACAAATGTTCTAATCCGGCCCACGAGGTAAAAGTCTAATGATAAAAGTCCAAAAATAATTGGTCCAATATTATAAGGTTTGAAACCTAGTCCATTCAAAATGATTTATTTCAATCTAATCCTAATTTGATAAATAAATAAAATCTGTGATAAAGTTGGTGATAAAAATAATTTGAAGCGAGATTGATTCAGAATAAAACACTGACATGTGAGATGATATTTATTTTATGAAAGCCAGAGAAAAAAGGGAAGAGGGGGACTAGAGAATAAAATCACGTAAAAAATAAAAAGCTTCTGACAGAGAATTAAAAAAGGAGATACGCAGAAAAAAGAAAAAATTTAATAAAATGACTTGGATTCAATCTTACACTGTGGGACTCATAATTGCAGTCTACCAAATGAGCTTCTGAGGGCAAATTTATTTTTACAGTAACTTCTAGATTTTCCTTATTTTGTATTTTTTTTTTAATTTTATTTTTTTACATTGGTGCATTTTTATTGTTATTTTTTTATGCATTTATTTATTTGTTTAATTCTTATTGTTTGTGCATTTTACATTAACTTGTTATTTGTTTAATTCTAGATCTTCAACTTGTTATCAATTTTGTTTTTTTGGCAACAGTGCTTAACTCTTTTTTTTTTTTGCCTCCTTTGATTTTCGTTGGCAACAGTGCCTCTATACTTTTGTTTGTTTATTTATTGGTTTTAGTTTGTGGTAGTTTTATTTGTTTTATTTTTGGTTTCTTTATTTTTTTTGTGCAGTATTTTTTATCCCTTTTTTTATTGAATTATTAATTAATAGTAATTGGATTTAATTAAGAACATAATTAATTAAATAATTATTTTTTTTTTAATAAAATTAAGTTATTTGACATTGTAAAATATTTTAATTAATTCTAGATGTAACTTTAATTTTTGTAATTTATTAATATGCAATCTACATAGAATTTAGTTATTGATTATTTTATTGTGTACGAACCTTGTTTTATTTTTGTAGGATATTTTCTGAGAAATTTTGATTTATGATTTGTGTTGCAGGCCTACACATTAGATAGTCCACGGACTATTAAACTTAATTTTGGATTTTAGTCCAATTAAATTGTGTTTTATTAATTGTGTTTTATTTATTTTTTATTTGCATGAAATGGGTTGTAATTCATTTCTCCTCCCTCCTTTTTTTGTGTGTGCTTTTAATTTTGGTTGGTTTATTTTTATTGTTTTATTTTGGATTATTGTTGAATGGTGTGGATGTATGGATCAGGCCAAAATTGTATGTAATTGGACTAATTAATAATTTGGGCTAAAACTAGAATTTAGAAATTAATTGAGGCCCATTTGCATGTAATTAAAGGGATAATTAAATAATTAAAAATGATAAAACATAAAACACAAACGGAGGCCGATCGCAAGGTAGGGTGGGCCATTCAAAAGCCCATACCCAATCTCTGAGGACGGCTGTTGGGCTCCCTCCGTGGGATCCAGTTGCTGTAAAAGTGTTCCCGAATTTCACCCGGGTGGTGACTCCATTCTCCGACCTAAGCCTATCAAGGCCCAAAGTTGTATTCCTAGTGGGCCCTGAGCCCGCACAGTGCCGTGGTCGCCGGACACTTGGGCGCGCGCTGAACCCCGCTGCCTACAATGGCGACTCCACTGGGGATAGAGAAACTGATTCCAGTATTTTGTGTTTTATTATTTTTAATTGTCTAATTATTTCTTATGCATTTGCATTCACTACATCATTTTCACATACTGTGCACACAGTCCCTATTAAACCGACAATGGTTGTTGCTTTGCTGCCTGTGTTTTATTCAAACATGGTGGTAGAGTATATAGCTATTGTCACTCACAGTGGAGTACAATTGAGTACGTCATTTGGACCCTTGAGTGGGGAGACGGAAAAAGCATATAATAGACTGTGGGAGCCTTTAACCTTACCCGAGACTCAGCTCATGTAGTGCCCTAGCAACTACCCTTAAGATTTCCCTAAATGCATGTGTTTTTATGCCATATAGTAATCTCATTCATAAAGCCTAAGTCCAATAATGATGAACCATTTTAGATTGGGCTTTTGTCCTTCTATCATGGCCCATTATGTTGGACTTTAGTTTTATGGAAGAGATATGCTACTTATTTATTCCGTCTCGAGAGCTTATGCATGTACGTCGGTTTTATTATCCCCTATTGATAATTAAGACCCAGACCAAAAATTCTAGGACAAGGGACTCACATTGAATACGTGTGTGGAAGGAATAAGGTTGGAAGGCTTCGTTATTGTTGTTATTTGTGTATTTGTTTTGTAAACTCTTTTTTAAAAAAAAAAATTCAAAAAAAAAATCATTTGCATTTCATGCATACATGTCACTCATCTTCATTTTTTAACAGTTGAAATTCTTTTCTGTTTGGAAGTAAGTCAAAGGAGATTCGGTCTTAATATCAAGAATCCACCTAGTCAATTAAGACCACACTTGTAAGGAAAACAGAATGTCGGGACCCTCCAATTTTGATCTAGAATCCCTCAGGCAAGAAATTTTGAAGGAGTTCAGGGATGATGTGAGACAAATATGCAGAGAGGTGTTTACTGAGATGTTTGGAAAGAGGCCTATGAAGGAGGAGGACTCTGAAACCAGAACTATAGTAGGTAAACTGCTCAAAGGAAAACAGAAAGTAGCAGAGAATTCAGCTGAACCCCGAATGGGAGAAAGATGGATCAGATGCAAGCTATGATGAAGAAGCTTGGGCCCAACCATGATTTTCCCGACCTGGATCTGGAGGAAGATGAACCACTGCCCCCAAATTATGAGTTTCCTGACATCAAGAAGTATGATGGGACAGATGACCCTCACCTGCACCTTCAACAGTATATCGCCTTCATGAAGCCTACCAGTTTGACCAAGGCATAAGTTGTCAAGCAATTTTCACTGTCCTTAACCGAAGCTGCTGTTAAGTGGTACTACACATTGGATGCACATGTTCAACAGAGCTAGAAGGAGCTTTGTTCAGCCTTTGTCAAGTAATATGGGCTGAATTTTCAATTTGGAGTCTCCCTCAAAGAATTGCAGAACATAAGACAGGAGCCTGATGAATCCTTTACCGACTTCCTGAATAGATGGAGAAGAAAGTTGGCTCTGATGAGGCATAAACCTGTAGAATCATATCAATTGTTCATAGCTGCAGAAGCCTGCATTCCACCAATTGCTGATAAGCTGAAGAACATGGGTATGAAAAATTTTAAAGAATTTTACCGCTTTGGTGTGCAAATTGAGGGTAACATGAAGCTGGACATTGATGAATGATTGTAGTTGTCTCCTACGGCTGCAATAAATCAGAATGATATTTTGCTGTAACTTTTTTTTATATATATTTGTGCTAATAAATGTCAGACTGTTCAAATTACATTATTGTAAAATTATTATATTTGTGCACCCTATATTATGCTTGAATGAGAGAGACAAAATACAAAAAAAAAAAAACCCAATGCATAAAAATAGCCAAATGTCAGGATTGACTTTCAATATTCTTTTGGGCATCAAACCTTATGCTTCTCCTTTGCATCAACCCTTTTTTAAAAAAACAAAAAAAAAACCCATGGAAAGAAAGAAAGAAAGAAATAAGAAAAAGAAGGAGAAATAAAGAAAAGAAAGATCTTGAATGCCACATATCTTTGAGAAAGTCGATTCATGTGCAGCCATTGAAAATTTCTCATCCACAACCAAAATCAAAATTCCCTTCTATCATCCATCTTCACCAGCCTTCTGAAATTCTTGTAAGTTGAAAAATAGTTGACTAGAAAACCTGCAAGAGGCTGGTCAATAACAAGCATAATGTAGCGTGCGCAGTTGTAATAAATGAGTAATCATATAAAATGAGTATGGTTGATGTGAAATTAGCACACGAAGTGTCAGACAAGGGTTTTTGTTAGTCAACAGCAAATTCATATGATCAACAGCAAAGTGGTGACACAAACATCAGGAAATCGGCAACATAGACATCGAACAATCAGTTGCATGAGCATCAAGTCAGCAGTGAGTAAGCATATCATAGCAACGTGGACATCAAGCAGTCAGGCCGACCGACAATGGTTAATTATTAGCATGATTTTGCAACCACCCAGTTAGATTGAAAACTCTCAAAAAGGGAGCAATCTAGGCAAAAGAGGGAAAAAACAAAATAAAGAAAAATGAAAAGACCTAGCTAAGTTCAGAAACTCTCAGAAAGAGGGCGGCCTAGGCAAAAGAGGGAATATAAGGCAAACAAGTGGTCTTTAAGGGTAGCGGAATCTTACTGGGGGGCAGCTGGAGTGTTTCTTTCATATCGAGCATAATCATAACAGACCGCAATCAAGCCAAGAGGCATTTATCGTATTATCATCCTGGTCTAACCATGTAAGGTTTTAATTTTTATTTTCAATAATACTGGTCTTAATGGCAGTCTTGATAGACTCAATTTATAAATTTGGATTATATGATAGAAGGGGAAACCAATTTCTTAAGATAAACTCTAAATGGAAAAGGCGTTTGACTTGTCGCTTATTTTTGAATCTCATGCATACATGCATCCCAATATATTTGTTAAACTTATTTTTATAAGTTTTTGAGCATACAATCATGCATGCATCAGCTCAGTTATCTGTTGACAACTACTTTTTGAAAAAAAAAAAAAAAACATTCCTCCTGACGCCCGAAGCGACTATATGGCTCATTTCACATATTTTTTGTCTGACGCCTGAAGCGGCTATATGGCTCATTTCACATATTTTCTACTTGACGCCCGAAGCGGCTATACAGCTCATTTTCACATATTTTCGCCTAACGCCCGAAGCGGCTATACGGCTCGTTTTACTTATTTTCGTCTGACGCTCGAAGTGGCTATATAGCTCAACTTAATTGTTTCATTCATTTTCGCCTAACACCGGTGGTGGTGATAAGGCATTTTCCTTTTATTGAAGCCTCTTGGTTCAGACACCAAGGTTGGACGGTGACAAAACCACACCACTCAGGTTGTATCGCGAGGATAACAATGCAAAAATCAAATCTCAGAATTCAAAATCGAACCTCCGGGTTCAAAACTCGAACCTCCGGATTCACACAATTCAGAATCAAACCTCCGGGTTCAAAACTAGAATCTTCGGATTCACACAATTCAGAATCGAACCTCCGGGTTCAAAACTCGAACCCCTGGGTTCAAAACTCGAATCTCCGGATTCACACATTTCAGAATCGAACCTCCGGGTTCAAAACTCGAACCTCCGGGTTCAAAACTCGAACCTCCGGATTCAAAACTCGAACCTCCGGGTTCAAAACTCAAATCTCCGGATTCACACATTTCAGAATCGAACCTCCGGGTTCAAAATTTGAATCTCTGGATTCACACATTTCAGAATCGAACCTCCGGGTTCAAAGCTCGAACCTCCGGGTTCAAAACTCGAGCCTCCGGGTTCAAAACTCGAACCTCCGGATTCAACAGTATCCTTTTGTATATATTGCTTGCATGTGCTTTTCATAAATCTCATTTCATTGCTTGCATTTTAATTTTTGAAAAGCAGAGGGGCAAACTGTGGACACATGGTCTGACCCCACCCATGAGGCAAAAGCCCAATGATGAAAGCCCAAGAAAAATGGGTCCAATATTGTAAGGTTTGAAGCCCAGCCCATTCAAAATGATTTATCTCAATCTAATCCTAATTTGATAAATAAATAAAATCTGTGATAAAGTTGGTGATAAAGATAATTTGAATAGAGATTGATTCAGAATAAAACACTGACATGTGAGAGAATATTTATTTTATGAAAGCCAGAGAAAAAAGGGAAGAGGGGGACTAGAGAGAAAAATCACGTAAAAAATAAAAAGCTTCTGGCAGAGAATTAAAAAGGGAGATACGCAGAAAAAAGAAAAAATTTAATAAAAGGGCTTGGATTCAATCTTACACTGTGGGACTCACCATTGCAGTATACCAAATGAGCTTCTGAGGGCAAATCTATTTTTACAGTAACTTCTAGATTTTCCTTATTTTGTATTTTTTTTAATTTTATTTTTTTACATTGTTACATTTTTATTGTCATTTTTTTGTGCACTTATTTATTTGTTTAATTCTTATTGTTTGTGCATTTTACATTAACTTGTTATTTGTTTAATTCTAGATCTTCAACTTGTTATCAATTTTATTTTTTGGCAACAGTGCTTCCGAAGCACTGTTGCTCTTAACTCTTTTTTTTTTTTGCCTCCTTTGATTTTCATTGGCAACAGTGCCTCTATACTTTTGTTTGTTTATTTATTGGTTTTAGTTTGTGGTAGTTTTATTTGTTTTATTTTTGGTTTCTTTATTTTTTTTGTGCAGTATTTTTTATCCCTTTGTTTATTGAGTTATTAATTAATAGTAATTGGATTTAATTAAGAACATACTTAATTAAACAATTATTTGTTTTTTTTAATAAAATTAAGTTATTTGACATTGTAAAATATTTTAATTAATTCTAGATGTAACTTTAATTTTTGTAATTTATTAATATGCAATCTACCTAGAATTTAGTTATTGATTATTTTATTGTGTACTAACCTTGTTTTATTTTTGTAGGATATTTTCTAGGAAATTTTGATTTATGATTTGTGTTGCAGGCCTACACATTAGATAGCCCACGGGCTATTAAACTTAATTTTGGATTTTAGTCCAATTAAATTGTGTTTTATTAATTGTGCTTTATTTATTTTTTATTTGCATGAAATGGGTTATAATTCATTTCTCCTCACTCCTTTCTTTGTGTGTGCTTTTAATTTTGGTTGTCTTATTTTTATTTTTTTATTTTGGATTATTGTTGAATGGTGTGGATGTATGGATCAGACCAAAATTGTATATAATTGGACTAATTAATAATTTGGGCTAAAACTAAAATTTGAAAATTAATTGAGGCCCATTTACATGTAATTAAAGGAATAATTAAATAATTAAAAATGATAAAATATAAAATACAAACGGAGGCCGATCGCAAGGTCGGGTGGGCCATTCAAAAGCCCATACCCAGTTTTCGGACCCAATATCTGAGGATGGCTGCTGGGCTCCCTCCGTGGGATCCAATTGCTGTAAAAGTGTTCCCGGATTTCACCCAGGTAGCGACTCCATTATCCGACCTAAGCCTATCAAGACCCAAAATTGTATTCCTAGTGGGCCATGAACCCGCACAGTACCATGGTCGCCGGACACTTGGGCGCGCTGAACCCCACCGCCTACAATTAGCATGACTTAATTGTAATATATTAGATTACAAGAGAGAGGAATGTGAGAACTGAAACCCAATATTCTCATTTAAACACTTGTAAACACATGAATTTATAGGAGATGCAATCTTTGTGCATGAAATTATGTTTGTATTATGAGTTCATTCTCAAGTTGATGATTACAAAATTTCTCCATGGAAATTGGCTATAATCTTTCTAGTGATGATTATGGAGTGGTGTTCGCTGCTCATTTCTCTGATAATGGTTCTGAAGGAGCTATAATTGAGCTCTATACATGGCGAAAACTCGAAAATGTTAATTCAATTCCTGAGCT